>ML406481.1:5433-68610 GCA_005239525.1 Nicotiana knightiana
CCCGGAGTATAGACGAAAGTCATAACCGAGGGTTTAGAGGTTAGATTAGAGATAACGATACCTCGGGTGCAATCTAAAGTGAACTGTATTGCGATCTAGCTAGCGTAACTTGAGAGAGTGCGTTTAGTAAATTATCATAATTACTTGAGAGAGATTTATGATAGTTAGAGCGTTCATGATTGACAGAGATATCCAATTAAACTATAAGACATATCCAAGGAAGAATTCACCAACGGGGGAAACCATAACCTTAGACCCTTTATTATTATTGTTTACGGTATATTGTTAGTTAATTGCTAATTTATTATTTTGTTATTAGATTTAGTAAACATTACCAATTGATATTCAAAAGTCTTGAGAAAATTTATTAAACAATAGATTAGTATTTTATAGATTCAATTGATACGTAAATTCTCTGTGGGATCGACTTTGGGCGTAATACCCCAGATTATATTTGCAGCGCCCGTTTATTCTTTCTATAAGACATAGTTGAGCGTGATCAATAAGCCTCTAATTTATTGTACTCATCTGAAAAACTACCATCTAGTGACTCCAATATCATTCTCTTTGCCCTCTTGCACTTCCCATGACTAACATTTAGCTCAAAGTTTCTTTTCAAATCTAACATCATCTCCCTAACCTTATACTTAGGATTATCCTGTAACTTTTTCTTGGAATATTGTGCAATGGTACTAAAATCAACAGTCTTGTTATCAAATGCAGTACCACAATCATGTTCAGCAGATAAGGTCTTGATTTTAACCCCACCAAATTTCTCTTTTGATAATAAGCACACAAAGGGACAGCCAACAATATCACAACTATACCTAAGCCTTTCTAGGTCAGCCTTCTCCAATTCTAATCTTTTCTTGTTAGCCATAGAATATAACTTCATACAAGAGGTCCTCCCCCCCCCCCCAAGAAGAATTCAACANTGGAAAAGGACAAACAAACAAACCCTACATAACCCCACAAAATCCCACAAAACCCCAGCAATAAATAAAGAACAAAGGCGTAACCCATGCATGCAAACGCTAGAAACATACAAGAAATAAGGATATATCAATGAAATTTCAGAAACTTTAGTTCGATGTAGATGAAATCTAAGAAATCGAAACCATAACATAAAACCCTAAAATACGAGAATAAAACTGAAAAATTGCAATACTAAGATGAATAATATAGAAAAGACGATGATTTTCATGGAGGAATGTATTACCTTTATGGAATTCCTTCACTTCAAATCGGAAATCAACAGAGCTGTTAGGGGTTTTTCATGTTGGAGAAGAAGAGGTCGTAATGGGTTAGTGAGAGAAGAAGAAAATGTTACGGGGAAATGAAATGGTCGAAATGGGTCTAATTTGGTTTATAAATGGCGGGTCGCGGGTTATGGGTTGGTGGGTTTCTGGAGCGAGTCGTCTCATAATGTGCCCAGATTAAACAAATGCATGGATGGATGCCACGTGGCACCTCCGTCTAACTAAGGACACATTTGTATGGATAGTTGGACGGCAGGGACTTTTACGGCCTAATAGTATAACGGGGGACATATTTAAACAATTTACCATAGTAGAGGGATATATCAGACCCTTTTCCGTATTTTTTTTTATTGTTAATGGTTCATAAAACCTTTGGCAAGTATGTCCATGAATCTAGAGCTGTTTTGATAGCCTTAGAGGGACTATTTAATTGGATTATACATGGTGCATAATTAAAAGGATTAGTTACCCCTATAGCAAAGGTTGATACCTTATTTATTTTAAATAAATACCCTTTTAAAAAAATTATATTTCATAACTACCTTTTGATTTTTTATAGCCAATATCTATTTATGGATACCTCTCATCCTTAAGCCATAAAATAAGCTTTGTATTATTTTTCTCTCTCATATCCCCTACCCCATATCTATTCTCCCTCTCTCTCTACTTCCTGATCTTTCAAGTTCTTCCAAACTTTTACCCTCATCTTTCAATCTTTGTCTCACTCCAAAATCTCTATGCCTTATCTTTCCCTCTATCTGTCACCCAATGTGAATGGGTTTTTAGCTTTCCGATCTTCATATCTGAAAGTTCGAGGGTGAGATTTCGGATGAGGTTGTGGGCTTGCATGAGTTGTTTTTCCTGAAAGAAGAGAAAAGAGGAGAGTGAGGTCTGGACGTAAAAAGTGATTGTCGGAGTGAAGTTTTCTTCTTTTCTTCTTCTCGTACAATTTCAACAATTGGCAGAGCCTCTATCGAAGACGACAGAGTTGGGAGCTGAGCAATCCTAATGCAAGCATTGCTGCTACTGATGTTTAGCTTAAAGTATATATATTTATATGTATATCGCCTTATGTTTTACTTTTGTTTCGTGGATTTAGGATGTAAAATGTGTTGATTTGTATTAATTTGAGGTGTCTTTATGTATAGGAATGATCCAGAAGCAATTTCGGGCGAAATGTAGGAAATTAGAGCCAAACCGGACAAAAAAATAAAAAAGTTAAATTTTCAGCGCCACAGGCAGCGCCCCACGCCACCTGTGGTGCCCACAACAGTGTACTCAACAGACCAGCGCCAGGGCCAGCATGGGGCGCTGAGTTGGACGCTAGTGACGAGAATTATGTCCAAATTCGCCCGGGGCAAGGTTATTTCGGTCATAGACCTACCCAATGCGTATAAAAGCAAGACTAAGCCTATTTTTGGAGGGGTGACACCACTTTTGAGGGAGAATACACACGTGAAACATTCAGAAGCGAAGAGATCTCAGTTTTCTTCATCTTTTCTTAGTATTTTCAATTATTCAACACTTATGAAATTGTTTGCTATTATCATGAGTGGCTAAGAATCCATTGTTATGGGGTTGTTATTTAGCCATGAATATTGTTGTTTAACGTTGGCTTAAACTTGATTACAATTCACTAATATATGGTTACTTCTTCAATTCTGTGATTAATTGCTTAATTGTCCGGCCAATAGTTAGGTTCTATTTACTATCTATGCTATGCTTGGGAAAGTCATGTATAGATTAGAGAAGAATTGAAGAGAGCACGATATTAACTCTTAGGGGGACGGATTTGTGATTAGGATAGGAATATACGTAGTCACCGTGCTTAATTAGATATCGTAATCTTAATGCATTCTTATTAGATTGATTTCATAGGAATATAGGAGTTAATCTATTTTGAATAGGCGAGTAGTACTTTGGGAGAAAACTACGAGAGTAATTATCGATTAATTAGCAACCATGAGTGAATTGTATGAAAGGGAGAGTTAATTAGAACACAATAGTATTGGTGAATCGATCACAACCCTGGAATATTTGTCTCTACCGAATACACAAAAAAATCAAATTGCTACTTGATAATTTAGTTATTACTTAGAATTATAGTTTAATATAATCACATTCTTGAACTTGATTTTGGCTTGACTGAATAACAATATTGGTAAATTTAGTGGGTAGTTGATACAAGTCTCTGTGGGTTCGACACTCGACTTATCATTTTATTACTTGTACGACCACGTATACTTACGTGTGCGTTTGAGAGAAATAAGTTTTTAGCGCCGTTGCCAGGGACTTGAATATTGACTACTTTCTATTTTTGCTTTAATTGTTTATTTTGTCAAGTCTAATATGACTTGATTGTTGATCTGATCTCAGGAACTTTGATTGATAGCGTAGGGTCAGAAGCCACAGACTCAATGGCTTTGACCCCGAACCTGAGAGAATATTTCATAGGAGGTTGAGTGAAGCAAGGGATACAAATAATCTTCAGGCACACATTCAATTTCCTGTAAACATGGCAGAGAAGAAACACATGGTTGTTCAGGAGGTGGCGATGCCCATCATTTCTAATGTCACCTCCAACATCATGAATCCCAGAATCACTGGGCACTTTGAGCTAAAACAGAGCATGATCCATCTACTTCATGCAAATGGGCAGTTTATGGGTCTTCCACACGAGGATCCACAACAACATATTCTGAATTTCTTAGAGATTAGTGATACTTACATCACTAACGGGGTCACCCCATACTATGTGAGGCTCACACTTTTCCTGTTCTCTCTGTTGGGCGAAGCAGAGCGATGGCTGAAGGCAGAACCAGCTAATTCTATTACATCATGGAATGATTTGGCAAGGAGATTTTTGGCACGACTCTTCCCTTCAGGCAAAACTGTGAAGATCAGAAGTAAGATAGTCTCCTTCAAACATAAAGTCGGGGAGTCTCTATACTCCTCTTGGGAGAGGTTCAAGGGGCTGATCAGAGATTGTCCTCATCATAATCAGACAAACAGAGTGCTAGCTCACACGTTCATAAAAGGGCTACATCCTGAGACAAAAATTGTGGTAGATGCTGCAGCTGGAGGTCAACTGTTGGAGAAAAGCTTTAACAATATATATGCATTATTGAACAAATTCTCCAAAAGCAATCCGAATTGGTAAGGAGAGATGGGCAGACACACAGTGCAAAAGTCTGCAGGGGTTCTTGAGTTAGATGTCGTCTCGGCATTATTAGAGCAAATTTCCACATTGACCAACCAAGTCAATCAGATGACCTTGGTTATTAACAAGCAACAAGCTCAGCCAGTGCAACAATTTCAAATACTTTGTGAAGTCTGTGGAGAAGGTCACATGAGCAATCTATGCCCAGCAAATCCAGAGTTTATATATTTTGTGGGTACTGCAAATCAAGGTCAAATCAGTATGGGGACACTTACAATCCCAACTGGAGTAACCACCCGAACTTCTCTTGGGGTGGAAACCAAGGTGCTCAGAATCAATGCCGACCACAAGCACCTCAACAACAATATAGACCACCTAAGGCTGAACAACATGCAAACTCGACAAGTCACCTTGAGGAAATAATGAAGAAATTGATGGCTGATCAGCATGCCCTCGATCAGAAATTGATGGCTGATCAACAAGCCCAAGCAGCAGGGATGAGAAATTTGGAGCGACAAATGGAGCAACTTGCTAGTGCCCAAAATAATCGGCCAGTTGGTGCTCTTTCTAGTGATACTGAGACCAATCATAAAGCTCAAGTCAATGCGATTACCTTGAGAAATGGAAGAGTATTAGAAGAAGTTCCAAAGAAAAAGAAGTATACAACTCGCCTGGAAGGAGAATTAGTTCCTAAGCCAGTTGAGGATAATGAGAAAGAGAACAAGGGATCAGAGCCAGTAATTGTGACAAGACCACCACCTCCATTTCCACAAAGACTGCAGAAGCAAAAAGATGATTCTAAGCACAAAACATTCTAGATATTTTGAACCAAGTGCATGTGTATTTGCTTTTGGTTGAAATTTTGCAAGAAGTGCCTAAGTTTGCAAGGTGTCTCAGAGATATTGTGGCAAACAAATGAAGACATGCAGAGTTTGAAACAGTTGCACTTACTGAAGAGTGTAGTGCCAGAGTTCAGAGTAAACTTCCTCCTATGTTGAAGGATCCTGGGAGTTTCACAATTCCTTTGTCTCTTGGAAAACAAGAAGTTGGTAGAGCCCTGTCTGATTTAGGGACTAGTATAAATTTGATGTCATCCTCTTTGTTCAAGCACTCGGATTAGGGGTGCTTAGACCTACTAAAATCACTTTACAGTTAATAGATAGGTCACTAGTTATGTCAGAAGGAATTATTGAGGATGTGTTAGTTCGAGTGGAAAAGTTTATTTTTCATGCTGATTTTATTGTTCTTGATTACGAGGAAGACGAAGAAGTGCCCATTATTTTGGGGCAACCATTCTTAGCTACTGGTGGAGCGATTATTGATGTGAGGGAAGGGAAGTTAAAGATGAGCGTTGACAATGAGGAAATCACATTTAATGTGTACAAGGCACTTAAGCTTCCTAAGCATTATGAAGACTTGTGCATGATTATTGTGGTAGAGTTGAAGGGGATAAAGCAGAGTCCTTATGTGAATTGTAGTGATCCAGATGGGACAACTGGGTTAGAGGAGGTGGTGTAGCAAGCTGAGTGTGTAAATATGATTGAGAAAAGAGCCAGAGATAAAAGAGGAGACCTTCTGAGAGCGTGCAAAAAGGCTAGACTTCATGGGAGAATGAGAAGAGTAGCAGAGTCGTGCCACGACTGTAAATAAGGTTCTTGTTGGGAGACAACCCAGCCTGTATATCTTTTATTTATTTATTTATTATTATGTTAGTGTCAAGTTTTGTATTATTTTTATTTTGCAGAGTAGGGGAAGTCTGAGTACCCAAAATTGAAGCTGAGGAGCATGTTTGAGCTTAAGTTTGGGGTCGTCAGACTCTAAAGATTGAGGATCATGTCCGATCTAGGCCCGAAAGGGTCTCAGGGAGTATTTCTCACCCTTGTTTTTATATTTTTCTCTGTGATCATGCATCGAGGACTATGCATAATATAAGTGTGGGGAGAGAAAACTACTTTCTGAAGTTTAATTGTATAAAACTATTTTTTTTAGTTTTTCCTTTAAAACTCATAGTATACATAGTATGGGTTCTCACAATAAATAAAGAAACGATCATTGAAAAAAATAAAATATATCGGAAAATCCTCGGACTCCCGATGATGGACCTTTTGGACAATTTTCTTGAGGGATAAATTCCGATTAAAAATACCAAAAAGATTTTTTGTTTTTTAGGATAGCTAGGTAATATTCCTTGGTTTTTCTTTGGGCACCGGTTCTTTTCCAAGAGTGTAGCTCGAACCGGGTACTTTAATTTTTTTTAGGAGTAGTTAGTAAGAAAATGAGTTGCTCTGAGCTACCTAATAACATGTTTGGTGTTGGCACATTAGGCTATGACATACATTTTGTCTTCCCGTATATTTGGTTTGAATAGTGACGTCTAAGTGAAGTAAATAGCCTATTTTGTGACGCTTTAGCTCAGTTGTTTGACTTGTATGCCACATAGTGCAAGATTGCTTAAATTTCTCAATTAGGTGTGCTTGCTTGACTTGAGAGCTGAACATAATTGTCTTGATAGAGTCATGTGCAATGTGTATGTGAGGATTTGTGATCTTCTGTGCTATCCTGTGTAGTCTAGAACTTTTCCCGTGTGTTAATCGAAGCGAAATCATTAAGTTATGCTAGTCTAGGAGATGGCGTAGTCGTTTCTTGCTTGATCATAGATGTGCTTGTCACATAAAGATAACATTTTCCGTTGCTAGCCCCTTTGAGCCTATAGACCTTTCTTTTGGAAACCACATTACAATCCATACCCTCTATTTTGTTCTTAATTTGAGATTTTTGAACCTTTATGTCATGACCCGAAAATCCAACTTCTGGTCGTGATGGCGCCTAACGTTGAACCCGCTAGGCAAGCCAACGTTTTGGTTAGATTTACTATTTTCTTTATTTATGACATCTAACAATAGAAACAATAAGCGTTAACAGATGACTAAAAATGCGGAAGCTAAGAATTTATCAACTTAATATAATAAAAATTACGAAATTCCATACATAAACCCCCAGAACTGGTTTCACAACTTCAAGGACAGTCTAAGATTTACTAAAAACATGAGTCTGAAATAAACAAGTGTAGCTGTCTAGAAATATAACATAAGACAGAAGGAAAGAACTAGATGGTGATGCTAAGACCTGCGGACGCCTGCAGGACTACCTCGGTGTCGTCGTGGACTGAAGGATACACCCTCGCTCAATGACCACTAGGTCCGGCGACGTAATCTGCACAACATAAAGAAGTGCAGGTGTAGCATCAGTACAACCGACCCCATGTACTGGGTAAGTGTCGAGCCTAACCTCGACGAAGTAGTAGTGAGGCTAGGACACAACAAATAACGAATACTTGTGCAGTTCAATAATATAATAAAGAGGAAATGACAAGAAATAAACAGTTAAGCACAAAAACGGGGTTAACATGCTGGGGAAAAGGACAATAACTCACTGAAATGACAGGACAAGATAATAACTGAAATGTATGAACGACAGCAGGAATTTAACAACTCTGAACAATAAATAAACAGAACGGCACGGCATGTCCCCTCGTGCTATAACCTCACCAAAAGCACTCAGCACGGAATGTTCCCGCGTGCATAAATAAATAAACACTCGGCACAGAATGTCCCCTCGTGCAATAAATAAATAAACATTCGGCACGGAATGTCCCCTCGTGCAATAAATAAGTAAACACTCAGCACAGAATGTCCCCTCGTGCAATAAATAAATAAACACTCGGCACGGAATGTCCCCTCGTGCATAACCTCACAAACACTCGGCACGGAATATCCCCTCGTGCAATAAATAAATAAACACTCGGCACGAAATGTCCCCTCGTGCATAACATATATAAAAGCAATAAATTTGATAGGAAAATTCAACAATAAGAATACTTAAATGCACAGAAATGTCCAATAATAAGTCTACCGTTCCGGCAAGGAACACATCTATAACCAATATCACTCAGAAGTATAACTGAACAAATAATCCTCAGCCGAACGAATAATCAATAATATTCTACATCATGAATTACCCTCAGGCACATAACTTCAAAAGTCACAATCATTACATAACACGGAGAATATCAACAGAAATCACATAGATCACGAAATTCGACTCACGAGCATGCTTGACCACAACACGTAGGTACTCGTCACCTCACCTATACGTTGGACATGAATTATCACATAGCAAATAGGACTCAATACCTATTCCCTCAAGATAAGGTTAGGCCAAACACTTAGCTCGACTCCAAGAATCCAAATCAAGCCTCTAGCATCGTTTTTCCTTTCGAACCCGACTCCGAATCAGTCGTATCTAGACATAATTGACTCAATAACATCAATAAATGCTAAACAATTCAATTCCAAAGCTTAATTATATAATTCCCAACATTCTTCCCAAAAATACAAAAATCGACCCCGGGCCCGCTTGGTCGAAACACGAGGTTCGGACCAAAACCCGATCATCCATTCCCCCACGAGCCTGAATATATAATTTTTTTTGAAATACGACCCTAAAACGAGGTCAAATTCCCAAATAAAAGAAAAACCTAACTCTACCCAAAACCCCAATTTCTACCTTTAATTTCATGTTTTTAGGCCTAAAATCTAGTGGGTGTTTAAGAAAAATGAAAGGAAACAAGTCAAAGATCACTCGCCTAAGAGGTTATGGTGAAGAAATGCTCCAAAATCGCCTAAGAGGGTTGGGGGAAGAAGAGGTTTATGAAAATGGTGGAAAAATCCCGTATACATTCTATTTTTGGTATTTAAAAATAACTGGGCAAAATTACTCTCTGCGTTCGGGGGACCCAGGCCGCGTTTGCGAAGGGTTGGTTACACAGACCTATGCGTTCGCGGTTGTGGGGCCGCGTTCGCACATGGTAAAACTCACCCAGCCCCTAGAACCCCTCATAGGCTGTGCGTTCGCGACCTACATGGTTCATTCGCATAGCTGCCTCAGACCTACCCTCCGTGTTCGCATCCACCTGGGTGCGTTCGCACTGAACAATCCCACCCCCCTAGACAGTTCTATGTGTTCGCGATCGAACCTATGCGTTCGCATAGCACAAATTTCCAGACACCAGATGAAAACAAGAACACCAGATTTTTACCAAGGTTTTTGCACCCCGACAGCTACCCGAAACTCACCCGAGCTCTCGGGGCTCAAAACCAAATATACACACAACCTCAAAAATATCCTACGAACTTATTCAAGTAATCAAAAAACCAAAATAACATCATAAGCATCGAATTAAACCTCAAAATCAATGAAATTCCTTTAAGCTTCCAAAACTTCTAAATTTTCCATTTTCGATCCGAATCACGTCAAACTAAGTCTGTTTCACACCAAATTTCACATATAACACATATAAGACATATTGAACCTGTTCCGGGCTGCGGAACCATAATACGGGCCCTATCACATGTTTCACATCAAATCTCATTTTCAAAAACTTTTATATATTTCAGAAAATAATTTTCTTCAAAATTTCATTTCTCGGACTTGGGACCTCGGAATTCGATTCCGGGCATACGCCCAAGTCCCATATTTTCCTACGGACCCTCCGGGACCGTCAAATCACAAGCCCGGATCTGTTTACCAAAAATATTGACCAAAGTCAACTTTATTCAAATACTTATTAGAAAATCATCATTTTATCAATTTTCCACTTAACGACTTCCCGGTTACACGCCCGGGATGCGCACGCACATCGAGGTGAGATAAAAGGAGGCTTTCACGAACTCGGAACACAGATTTAGCTAAAATTACACGGGATGACCTTTTGGGTCATCACAATATCCAACTCTAAAACAAACATTCGTCCTCGAACGGACATAGAATGGTACCTGAATCGAGGAAAAGATGGGGATATCGGCTCTACATATCAGACTCGGACTCCCAGGTAGATGCCTCGACAGGCTGACCTCTCTACTGAACATGAACCGAAGGATAACTTTTCGATCTCAACTGACGAACTTGCCGAGCTAATATGGCTACCGACTCCTCCTCATAAGACAAATCCTTGTCCAATTGGACACCGTTGAAGTCAAGTACATGAGATGGATCGGCGATATACCTTCGAAGCATAGATACGTGAAAAACAGGATGCACGACTGATAAACTAGGTGGCACAGCAAGTCTATAGGCCACCTCTCCTACCTTATCCAGAATCTCAAATGGACCAATGTACCTAGGGCTCAACTTTCCCTTCTTCCCGAGCCTCATCTCGACCTTCATAGGCGACACTCAAAGAAATACCCGATCTCTAATCATAAATAACAAATCACGAACTCTATGATCCGCATAACTCTTCTGCCTGGATTGGGCTGTACGAAGTCTATCCTGAATAATCTTTACTTTATCCAAGGCATTCTGGACTAACTCCGAACCCAACAATCTAGCCTCTCCCGGCTCGAACCACCCGACTGGCGATCGACACCGCCTACCATACAACGCCTCATACGGAGCCATCTGAATGCTCGACTGATAGCTGTTGTTGTAGGCATACTCAGCTAAAGGCAAGAACTGGTCCCATGAACCTCCAAAATCAATGACACATGCTCGCAACATATCCTCCAAAATCTGAATAGTAAGCTCGAACTGTCCGTCCGAGGATGAAATGCTGTGCTCAAATCAACCTGTGTGCCCAACTCACGCTGAAATACTCTCCAGAAATTGGAGGTAAAATGAGTACCTTGGTCAGATATAATGGACATGGGCACACCATGCAATCGAACTATCTCTCTCATGTAGATCTTTGCCAACTTCTCTGCCGAAAACGAAACTAATAAAGGAATGAAGTGTGCTGACTTGGTCAGCCTATCCACAATGAACCACACCGCATCAAACATCCTCTGAGTCCGTGGGAGTCCAACTATGAAATCCATGGTAATACGCTCCTACTTCCACTCGGGAAGCTCAATCTGCTGCATCAAACCACCGGGTCTCTGGTGCTCGTACTTAACCCGCTGACAGTTCAAGCACCGAGCTACATATGCTACAATATCCTTCTTCATTCTCCGCCACCAATAATGCTGCCACAAGTCTTGGTACATCTTTGCGGCACCCGGATGAATGGAATACCGGGAACTATAGGCCTCCTGCAATATCAACTCACGAATGCCATCAACATCAGGTATACAAATCCGATCCTGCATCCTCAAGACTCCCTCATCATCAACTGTGACTTGCTTGGCACCTCCGTGCCGGACCGTATCTCTAAGAACACATAAATGGCGATCATCATACTGCCTGTCCCAAATACGATCATACAATGAAGAACGGGCCACAGTATGGGCCAAAACACTGCCAGTCTCAGAAACCTCAAATCTCATAAACCGGTTGGCCAAAGCCTGAACATCCAAAGCGAGCGGTCGCTCTCCGACTGGTATATAAGCAAGACTACCCATACTGGTTGAATTCTGGCTCAAAGCATCGGCCACCACATTGGCCTTCCCCGGATGATATAAGATGGTAATGTCAAAGTCCTTCAACAACTCTAACCATCTTCTCTGCCTCATATTAAACTCCTTCTTCTTGAACAAATACTGCAAACTCTTATGATCCGTGAACACCTCACATGGCACCCCATACAGATAATGCCTCCAAATCTTCAACGCATGAGCAATACTTGCTAACTCTAAATCATGAACTGGATAGTTCTTCTCATAAACCTTCAACTAACTTGAAGCATATGCTGTAACCTTGCCATCCTGCATCAACATTGCACCAAGTCCAACACGCGAAGCATCACAATACACGGTATATGATCCTGAACTTGTGACAAAACTAACACCGGTGCCGTGGTCAAGGCTGTCTTGAGCTTCTGAAAGCTCGCCTCACACTCATCTGACCACCTGAACGGGGTACCCTTCTGGTTCAACTTGGTCATCGGGGCTGCAATAGATGAAAAACCCTTCACAAACCGGTGATAATAACCTGTTAAGCCCAAGAAACTCTGAATCTCTGTAGCTGAAGTGGGCCTAGGCCAATCTCTGACTGCTGAAATCTTCTAGGGATCCACCTGAATACCCTTTGATGATACCACATGGCCTAGAAATGCAATCAAACTCAACCAAAACTCACACTTGGAAAATTTGGCATATAACTGACTATCCTTCAGAGTCTGGAGGACGACTTGAAGGTGTTTCTCATGCTCCTCTCGACTACGGGAGTAAATCAAAATATCATCAATGAAAACAATCACGAATGAATCCAAATAGGGACTGAACACTCGGTTCATCAACTCCATAAAAGCAGCGGGGGCATTTGTCAACCCAAATGATATCACCAAGAACTCATAATGCCCATACCGAGTGCGAAAGGCTGTCTTAGGGACATCAGATGCCCTAACCCTCAGCTGATGGTAACCAGATCTCAAGTCAATCTTGGAAAACACTGTAGCACCCTGAAGCTGGTCGAATAAATCATCAATCCTCGGTAAGGGACACTTATTGTTGATAGTAACCTTGTTCAATTGCCGGTACTCAGTACACATACTCATTGTACCATCTTTCTTCTTAACAAACAACACTGGCGCACCCCAAGGAGAAACACTAGGCCTAATAAATCCTTTGGCTAGAAAATACTATAACTGATCCTTCAACTCCTTTAGCTCTGGCGGGGCCACACGATATGGCAGGGTGGCATACCCGGAAGGTCAGCAGGGAATACCTCTGGGAACTCACGGACCACAGGCACAGAATCCATAGAAGGAACCTCGGCACTAGAATCACGAGCATAGGCCAAATAGGCCAAACAACCCTTCTCGACCATGCGTCAAGCCTTCATATATGAAATAACTCTACCGGAAGAAACTAGGAGTCCCTCTCCACTCCAAGCGAGGTACTCCTGGTAGGGCCAAGGTCACAGTCTTGGCATGACAGTCTAAAATATCATGGTAGGGAGATAGCCAATCCATCCCCAAAATAACATCGAAGTCGACTATATCAAGAAGCAAGATATCTACCTGAGTCTCCAGACCACCAATAACCACTACGCATGAATGGTAGACTCAATATACCACAATAGAATCACCCACCGGTGTACACACATATACAGAAGTACTCAAGGAATCACGGGGCATACTCAGATAAGGGGCAAAATATGAAGACACATAGGAGAATGTAGAACCCGGATCAAATAAAACCGAAGCATCTCTACTGCAAACTGAAACCATACCTGTAATGACTGCATCAGAGGCCTCAGCCTCAGGCCTAACAGGAATATCATAGCATCGGGGCTGAGCCCCACCAATCTGAACATCCCTGGGTCGACCTACTACGGGCTGACCTCTACCCCTCATAGCCAGTCCTCCACCTGTAACTGTCTGGCCTCCACCTCTAGCACCTCGACCTCTACCCCTAACTGGATGAGAGGGCGGGGGTGCACCTGGTGCGAGAATCATAGCATGGGAACCCCGATATTGAGAACCACCGAGACCTCGGGGGCAGAACCTGGAAATGTACCCCACACCACCACAAGTGAAACAAGACCTCAGCTGCTGAGAATGTTGTCCCTAAAATTGTCCCTGACGACCAGAATAACCACTCTAGAAGCTCTGAATCGGTGGTGCACTGATAGGAGCTGATGGTGCACTAATAGGAGCTGGTGGTACACTGCGGGATACCTGAAGTGCCGACTGGTATGGCCTAGGAGGATGACCTCTGCCAAAGAATCCCTGCCTCCAGATGAGGCACCACTGAACCAGCCGAAATAACAAGGTCTCTTGTCAGACCCCTGACCACTGCCCTGTGATAAGACCATCTCAATACGCCTGGCCACATCGGCCGCATCCTGAAAAGAGATATCAGTACCTGTCTCTCTGGCCATCTGAAGTCTAATAGGCTGAGCTAGACCCTCAATAAACCTCCCCACCCTCTCGCGATCAGTGGGGAGTATCATGATAGCATGTCGGGCCAGAGTAATGAACCTGGTCTCATACTGTGTAACAGTCATAGATCCCTGCTGGAGGCGCTCAAACTGCCTCCGAAGATCCTCCCTCTGAGTAACTGGAAGAAACTTCCCCAAGAATAACTCGGAGAACTGAGCCCAAGTCAAAGGCGAAGACCCAACTGGTCTGGTCAAGCAGTAGTCCCTCCGCCAAGTCTTGGCGGTACTAGAAAGACGGAATGTAGCAAAATCAACTCCATTGGACTCCACGATGCCCATGTTCCGAAGAACCTCATAGCAACTTTCCAAGTAATCCTGGGGATCCTCTGATGGTGCACCGAAAAATGTAGTAGGAAATAGCTTGGTGAACCGATCCAATCTCCACAAAGCATCGGCAGACATGGCTGCCCCCTCAACTGCATGTGCCACAAAACCCGGCTGAGCTGCTCCATCTGCCTGAGGTGCTGGAGTCTGGAACTGAGAAACTAGCTGCTCTAGTACGGGTAGCAGGAGTCCGGGTCCCTCCCCCATCCTGAGAGACGGCTGGTGCGGTAGGAAGAAGACCGGCCTGAGCCACACTCTCCATAAGTCCCACTAAGCGGACAAGAGCGTCCTGAAGTACCGGGGTGGCAATGAACCTCTCTGGGACCTGAGCTGGTCCGACTGGAACTGTCTGAGCAGGAACCTCACAGAAAAAATCTACCTGTGGGTCCTCTACTGGGGCTTCTGCTCTGGGCTGAGCCCTGCCCCTGCCTCGGCCTCGTCCTCAGCCCCTCGTAGGAGCTGCAACTGGAGGATCGGGTTGCTGATCGGTAGATAAGGAAGCACGCGTCCTTGCCATCGATGAGAGAATAGAATAGGAACTCAATTAGCATTTAGAATTAAAATCGCACGACAGAAAAGAAAAGATGTGAAGTTATTTCCTAACTTTGCAGCCTCTGGGGGATAAGTACAGACGTCTCTGTACCGATCCCTCAGACTCTACCAAGTTTATCCGTGAATTGTGAGACCTAAGCAACCTAGTGCCCTGATACCAACTTATCACGACCCGAAAACCCACCTTCAGGCCGTGATGGCGCCTAACATTGAAAACCCGCTAGGAAAGCCAACGTTTTGGTTAGATTTACTATTTTCTTTATTTATGACATCTAACAATAGAAACAATAAGCGTGAACAGATGAATAAAAATGCGGAAGCTAAGAATTTATCAACTTAATATAATAAAAATTAGGAAATTCCGTACATAAACCCCCAGAACTGGTTTCACAACTTCACGGACAGTCTAAGATTTACTAAAAATATGAGTCTGAAATAAACAAGTGTAGCTGTCTAGAAATACAAGATAAGACATAAGGAAGGAAATAGATGGTAACGCCAAGGCCTGCGGATGCCTGCAGGACTACCTCGGTGTCGCCGTGGACGGAAGGATACTCCCTCGCTCAATGTCCACTAGGTCCGGCGTTGTAATCTGCACAACATAAAGAAGTGCAGGTGTAGCATCAGTACAACTGACCCCATGTACTGAGTAAGTGTCGAGCCTAACCTCGGCGAAGTAGTGGTGAGGCTAGGATACGACAAATAACGAATACCTGTGCAGTTTAATAATATAATAAAGAGGAAATGACAAGAAATAAACAGTTAAGCACAAAAATGGGATTAACATGCTGGGGAAAAGGGCAATAACTCACTGAAATGACAGGACAAGATAATAACTGAAATGTATGAACGACAGCAGGAATTTAACATCTCTGAACAATAAATAAACAGAACAGAACGGCACGACATGTCCCCTCGTGCTATAACCTCACCAAAAATACTCGGAACGGGATGTCTCCTCGTGCATAAATAAATAATCACTTCGTGCAATAAATAAATAAAAACTCGGCACGGAATGTTCCCTCGTGCAATAAATAAATAAACACTCGGCATGGAATGTCCCCTCGTGCAATAAATAAATAAACACTCGGCACGGAATGTCCCCTCGTGCAATAAATAAATAAACACTCGACACGGAATGTCCCCTCGTGCAATAAATAAATAAACACTCGGCACAGAATGTCCCCTCGTGCATAACCTCACAAACACTCGGCACGGAATGTCCCCTCGTGCATAACATATATAAAAGCAATAATTTGATAGAAAAATTCAACAATAAGAATACTTAAATGCACAGAAATGTCCAGTAATAATTCTACCATTCCGGCAAGGAACACAACTATAACCAATATCATTCAGAAGTACAACTGAACAAATAATCCTCAACTGAACGAATAATCAATAATATTCTACATCATGAATTACCCTCGGGCACATAACTTCAAAAGTGACAATCATTACATAACACGAAGAATATCAACATAAATCACATAGATCACGAAATTCGACTCACGGGCATGCTTGACCACAACACGTAGGTACTCGTCACCTCACCTATACATTGGACATGAATTATCACATAGCAAATAGGACTCAATACCTATTCCCTCAAGCTAAGGTTAGGCCAAACACTTACCTCGACTCCAAGAATCCAAATCAAGCCTCTAGCATCGTTTTTCCTTTCGAACCCGACTCCGAATCAGTCGTATCTAGACATAATTGACTCAATAACATCAATAAATGCTAAATAATTCAATTCCAAATCTTAATTATAAAATTCCCAACATTCTTTCCAAAAATCCAAAAATTGACCCCGGGCCCGCTTGGTCAAAACACGAGGTTCGGACCAAAACCTGATCACCCATTCCCCCATGAGCCCGAATATATAATTTGTTTTGAAATCCGACCCCAAAAGGAGGTCAAATCCCAAATAACCAAAAAAAAACTAACTCTACCCAAAACCCCAATTTCTACCTTTAATTTCATGTTTTTAGGCCTAAAATCTAGTGGGTGTTTAAGAAAAATGAAAGGAAACAAGTCAAAGATCACTTACCTAAGAGGTTATGATGAAGAAATGCTCCAAAATCGCCTAAGAGGGTTGGGGAAGAAGAGGTTTATGAAATGGTGGAAAAACACCGTATGCATTCTATTTTGGGTATTTAAAAATAACTGCGCAAAATTACTCTCCGCGTTCGCGGGCCGCAGGCTGTGTTCGCGACATGTTGGTTACACAGACCTATGCGTTCGCAGTTATGGGGCCGCGTTCGCACAGGGTAAAACTCACCCAGCCCCCAGAACCCCTCATAGGCTGTGCGTTCGCGACCTACATGGTGCGTTCGCATAGCTGCCTTAGACCTACCCTCCGCGTTCGCATCAACCTGGGTGCGTTCGCACTGAGAAATCCCCCCCCCCCCACCCAGACAATGCTATGCGTTCGCGATCGAACCTATGCGTTTGCATAGCACAAATTTCCAAACACCAGATGATAGCAACAACACCAGATTTTTACCAAGGTTTTTGCACCCTGACACCTACCCGAGCCCTTGGGGCTCAAAACCAAATATACACACAACCTCAAATATATCCTACGGACTTATTCAAGTAATCAAAACACCAAAATAACATCATAAACATCGAATTAAACCTCAAAATCAATGAAATTCCTTTAAACTTCCAAAACTTCTAAATTTTCCATTTTCGATCCGAATCACGTCAAACTAAGTTCGTTTCCCACCAAATTTCACAGATAACACACATAAGACATATTGAACCTATTCCGGGCTCCGGAACCATAATACGGGCCCGATATCATAGGTTTCACATCAAATCTTATTTTCAAAAACCTTTATATTTTTCAGAAAATAATTTTCTTCAAAATTTCATTTCTCGGACTTAGGACCTCGGAATTCGATTCTGGGCATACGCCCAAGTCTCATATTTTTCTACAGACCCTCCATGACCGTCAAATCACGGGTTCGGGTCCGTTTACCAAAAATGTTGACCAAAGTCAACTTTATTCAAATATTTATTATAAATCATCATTTTATCAATTTTCCACTTAACGGCTTCCCGGCTACACGCCCGGGCTGTGCACGCACATCGAGGTAAGATAAAAGGAGGATTTCACGGCCTCGAAACACAAATTTAGCTAAAATTACACGGGATGACCTTTTGGGTCATCACACTTTACCTCCTAAGGTATTTAGTCGCTAAAAGAAGTAAGGTGAGAGATTGGGGAGTAGTTTTTGAGTGGAACCGTGGAAGGGCCCGTTGGTGCACTAAAATTGAAATCAATAGTCACTAGTCGATGAACTTTAATGTATGGAGTGTGTGTAGAAAAAAAAAGAGAGAGAAAAAAAATTGCAAGAAAAAAAAAATGATAGTTAAAGTATGTAGAAAAACACATACCTCCAATTCATATTAATTTGTGCTAGTGGGAAGTTACAAGTGCTCAACTTAAAAAAGGGATGTGTTGTATATGGTTTGTGACAAGTGAATCGGTTGAGAAGAATATGTGTTTGAATTGTGAGTGTAGTGTATTAAAGTGCTTAGGAAGGTTAGTCACTATTTCTAAATGTATCATACCCGTTCCTTAACCTACATTACAACCTTAAAGTCCTAATTGATCCTAGATTTGGCTCGCTTAGATTAGTAGAGATATACACTACGGGAAAACTTATAGTACGACCACGAGATGCATATGAATTCTTTGGGAGAGTGCGCGAAATTTGTTCAATGGTGTGATGTTCTTAATTTATATTCAAAGGCATATTTGAATGTGTGGACTAGTCTACATTCACTCTTTTGTTTGATGGTGAGGGTACATGATCTCATGAATGATTGGTAATGTTGCAAACTTTCTTGTTGGGTAAGTGCGTGAGTTGAGAATGCTTATTGGTTAAAAATCGGCTTTTGAGATTGGGTGGTTACAAATAAGTTTTTGGAATTGATTGAATTGAAATGTTATACTTGGGCATGATTAAACGGGAAGAATATGAATTTTTGTATATTCATGCTTGATGCCGGTATCGATCATAGTCAAGGGTAGAGTGTGTGGTTAAAAGTTGAAGTGCTCCTCTATAGTTGAGATTCGTACGTAGTTGGGGGTATACTTGATAGTCCCATTGCTCGAGGACGAGCAAGAGTCTAAGTGTGGGGGTATTGATGTTAGCTTAAGGTATATATATTTATATGTATATCGACTCATGTTTTACTTTTGTTTCGTGGATTTAGGATGTAAAATGTGTTGATTTATATTAATTTGAGGTGTTTTTATGTGTAAGAATGATTTGGGAGCAATTGGGGGCGAAATGTGAGAAATTAGAGCCAAAACGAACAAAAAAAAAAATAAAAAGTTAAATTTTCAGCCCCACGCCACCTGTGGCGCCCAAAATAGTGTACTCAACAGACCAGTGCCAGCGCCAGCGTGGGGCGCTGGGCTGGACGCTGGTGACGAGAATTATGTCAAAAATTTGGCCGGGACAAGGTTATTTCGGTCCTAGACCTACCCAACGCATATAAAAGCAAGACTAAACCTATTTTTGGAGGGGTGACGCCATTTTTGAGGGAGAACAAAAACACGAGAAACATTCAGAAGCGAATACATCTCAATTTTCTTCATCTTTTTTTAGTATTTTCAATTATTCAACACTTATGAAATTGTTTGCTATTATCATGAGTGGCTAAAAATCCATTGTTCTGGGGCTGTGATTTAGCCATGAATATTGTTGTTTAACGTTAGCTTAACCTTGATTACAATTCACTAATATATGATTGTTTCTTCAATTCTGTGATTAATTGCTTAATTGTCTGGCCAGCAGTTAGGTTCTATTTACTATCTATGCGATGCTTGGGAAAGCCGTGTATAGATTAGAGAAGAATTGAAGAGAGCACGATCTTAACTCTTAGAGGGGCAGATTTGTGGTTAGTATAGGAATATACCTAGTCACCGTGCTTAATTAGATATTGTAGTCTTAATGCGTTCTTAATAGATTGATTTCATAGGAATATAGGCGTTAATCTATTTTGAATAGGCGAGTAGTACTTTGGGAGAAAGTTATGAGAGTAATTATCGATTAATTAGCAACCATGAGTGAATTGTATGAAAGGAAGAGTTAATTAGAACACAATAATATTAGTGAATAGATCACAATCCTGGAATATTTGTCTCAGGATGTAGCCCTTCTATGAAAGTCTGATTATGATGAGGTGTCATTCTTGAACTTGATTTTGACTTGACTGAATAACAATCTTGGTAAATTTAGTGGGTAGTTGATACAAGTCTCTGTGGGTTCGACACTCGACTTATTATTTTATTACTTGTACGGCCACGTATACTTGCGTGTGCGTTTGGAAGCAACAACTACCATTGCTCGAATCCACATAGAGACAACTTTATTGTTGTTCAAGGCTCCCCTTCAATTATTTTCTTACATGTTAAAACTAAATGTCTTTAAAAAAAAATATTAGTTTTCACTTGAGGGTATGATCCAGTGGTCAATAAAATATGTTGGGAATCATAAATTAAGTCTCACGTTCAAGTTCGGGACAAATACATTAGGTGTTTTTTCTTATTTGCCCAAACTTGCCGGACACATTAACCCGATACTCATTCTAGTAGTAGTGTAAATAATTAAAATAGTTTGGCTAACACTCTGCTTTCTATCTAGGCTAAAAATAAACTGTTTTTATTTATTTATAGAAATTAACCCTTTTCAGAAGCAACTCAAAAAGATAAAATAATTTGTCATTCGTACAAACTTGGCACTTATTGTGGAAAGAACTGAACACTATTTTGAATTTCTTTTTCAGGTAAATTATAATTTGGGGTAAATTATATTTTGAATTTCTTTTTCAGGTAAATTATAATCACTTTTTCTCATGTATTATGCCTACAATTTATTGCAATTTGCCAGATATTTATTCCACATTAATGCCAGATTTAAAGTATCTGATATTACTCTAGATTTTGAATATAACTTTGGATTTAACGAAAATAAATGTTGTATTAAGCTCTATTTTCATCCAACACCATTCTTTGTTACCCCTCCGACATATGTGGGATGATTGGAACTATTCCACCATTCACTAGAATTCTGAGTTCGAGCCATAAAAATTAATTTCTTCATGGTAGAGGAATAAATTCATCTGACGTAAATTCTGACTGGTCGGACTAGTAAGCCTCGAATATTATATAATTAAAATAATATTCTTTATTTTTTAATTAATAAAAGAACTCATATAGGTTTAAGCATTTCTTTGTATGTTTTTTAGGCTCGAGAGAAAAAATTGTAACATACCTAAATTGAAGACCTTGTGTAATTTTTGAGAATTCCTAAGTTTTATTATCAAGAAATAAGATAAGAAAATATTCATCTATTTCATGTGAACGAACCTATAATGTATCAAAAGGTTGTCGTACTATACACCATAACACCACATATCTTTGAGCTTGATCTTACACTAGAATGCCAGGATGAAATGGGAAAATATAGAATGTTTATACGGGCAAGTGCACAGATAATCATTCTCAGTGATGCTATTTAGAAATTAGTCAGTACTTATTTTGTCCTGATATTTTAAATTAAAAATCTTAATTTCAAAATAACTCAGGGAAATTTTTTCCTAAAAAATTGAAATTCAGGATACACTGCCTAATTCCTAAATAACAGTCTTTTAAAATGGCTAATTGGTGTCATTTCTACGGCTTTATAGGTCTGATGCAAGTTTTAAATGGATTTGAATATAGCCCAATTGAGTTGGCCTTCTCTTCTGGATTCCTCATACTGAGTTGAAAGTTTTGGCAGCGAAGGTTAGTGCATTTGTGATTCACGGAGTTTTCCTTAAGCAGTCATGGGAGCGTTTTATTCACAGGGATGATGCATTCACTTACTTTTGGATCACAGATTCGTGTCCCCTCACTGTGAAAGCATGACGGACGACGATTATGATGATGACGCTGATGATTCTGACGACGACTATGATAATGACGCGACGATTATGGAAAAGAGAGAGGATTGAAAATCTTGCTGACAGAGAGAAGCAAGAGAGACAGACAGAATATAATCAACATATTTCTTGCCTCAATTGTAGGTATAAATAAATACCTATTTTGCTATAAAATAAAAAAATAATAACTATAAATAATAATATTTTAAAATTATTTTGATTTATAATAAACAGGGTGTAATAGTTTACTATATGAGGTAAAATTTCCTAATAAAAAATTGGGCCTTTTGATTGATGCAGATATTGAATCAATTGAACCTCAGGTCCAATCCATTTCAGAGGGCATATTCTTTATACAAATATCCGTTTTGATTCATTATTTCACTTTTGAAGAGTTAACCCATATAGCCGCCCACATTACTAGTTAAACTAAAAATAGCAGGTAAATATGTAATATATGCATATTTATGTATAATCAATGTATAATTTATGTATATGGCTAGAAAAAGTAAACAATTAATATGGACGGCTATATGGGTAAAGATCAATTTATTTTTCTAGCCAATCACGACCCAAAATCCTTCCGAAGGAGTCGTGATGGAACCTAGTCTCTAAACTAGGTAAGCCTAACATTAACAGAAATCACATTGATATTCACTAAATTCAACCTAGATAACTCTGAACAATTACAATTTCCAAAACTGGTAGTACAAGTCATAGAGGAACTCACAATTGAGAAGTATCAAAACAATAAGGAAGGCAATCACTTCAATTAAGACAAATAAGGGCTAAATAACAAATAAGAGTTAGAGAAAAGCTAACAACATCGTATAGAGCATGTGGAGGTAAAACTAGCAAATATGAAACCAAATTATATCATAGGACTTCCCACTTAATGAACATAAGGACCTAAGAACCCTAAAGGCAAATTTTCCACAAATAAGACCGAGCACGCACTCGCCACCTCGCATGCACGGGCTACAATTAACATAGAGGACTCAAATCCTAAGGGGAGTCCCTAACACAAGGTTAGGCAAGATACTTACCTCGAATCGCTCAGCTCAATCCGAAACTACGCTCTTGCCACGAGTATCCAACTGCGAATGGTCCAAATCTAATCAAATAAATTGCATAATGTAAATAATACTACAAGTAACTACTTTCGCCAATGAATTCGAAGCTAAGGCAAGAAAATAGGAAAAACACCCAAAAATTCTCCCCGAGCCCACGTCTCGTAATCGGGTAAAAATCATAAATTACAAACACTCATTCATTCACTAGTCTAACCATACTAAATTTACTCAAATCCGATACCAAAATCTCGATCAAAACCCCAAAAATTCGGCCTAAGAATTTTTCTCAAATCTTCCCCAATTTTCCACTCCAAATCACAAATTTAATGTTTAAATTAATGACATAATCATGAAAATTAACCAAAACTAGGTAAGAATCACTTACCCCAAACACCCACACAAGAATCTCTTCAAAAATACTCTTTTACCGAGCTCCCAATTAAATTTTGTGATATGAACTCAAAACCTTCATTTTTGAACTTTAAATTCTGCCCGGGTGTTCCTTCTTCGCGTTCGCGAGCCACCCATCGCGTTCGCGATGAACAAAAACTCTCAAAAGCCATTTTCAAACTCTTCTCAGACAGTCTCTAGTATGATAGCCATAACTTTTCATACAAAACTATAAATGACAAATAGTTTAATGTTTTGAGAACTAGACACCAAGATCTACAACTTTCATGTTTTTGTCATCTTTCAATTCCTTATAGATTTTGAGATATAAGCTACCAAAGTCAGCCCTGTGCAATACAAATGTTTTCTTCATCTTCCCGGACAGTCTGTAGTATACCAGACATAACTTTTTGTACACAAATTCAAATGCTAAATGATTTACATTTATGAAAACTAGACACAAAGGGATACAACTTTAATTTTTGGATCATCTTCAAAGTCTTTATAGATTGTGAGATATGAGCCTCCAAATTCAGACCTGCATAATAGAGATTTTCTTCTTCGCGAACGCGAAGAACAAAGTCCCTAAAGCTAAATCTTTCTTCACGAACGCGAGAGGATCCTCGCGAACGCGAAGAACAACACCAGACACCAGCATCAGCTATTGCAAAACAGCCCGAAATGATCCGAAACCACTCCGAAATACACCTGAGGCCCCCGGGAGCCCGTCCAATCACACAAACCAGTCCCATAACATAACACGGACCTGCTCGAAGCCTCAAATCACTTCAAACCACATCGAAATCATGAATCGCACCCCAATTCAAGTTTAATGAACTTTGGAACTTCAAACTTCTACATTCGATGTCGAAACATATCAAATCACGTTCGATTGACCTCAAATTTTGCACACAAGTCGCATTCGACATTACAGACCTACTTCAACTTCCAGAATCAGAATCCGACCCCAATATAAAAAGGTCCACTTCCGGTCAAACTTCTCAAAAACCTTCAAATTTCTAACTTTCGTCAAATTGCGTCAAATTACTCTACGGACCCTCAAATCCTAATCTGGATGCACGCCTAAGTCCAAAATCACTATACGAAGCTGCTGGCATCATCCAAAACTTATTCCGGGGCCGTTTACATCAAGCTAAATTCCGGCCAAATTCTCACCACTTAAGCTTTCAAAAATAAAATCTTTCTTCCAATTCGACTCTGAATCATCCGATAGCTGAATTCAACCATGAACGCAAGTTAATATACATAATATGAAGCTGTCCAAGACTTTACACCGCTAAACGAAACTTAAATTTTCAAAACGATCGGTCGGGTCGTTACAACATGCATAGATTTTGTATATATATATATGTGTGTGTGTGTGTGCGCGCGCGCGCGCGCGTGTGCTAGCTAATTTTTGTTTAACCGGCTGGATGGACGACTATTTAGGTTAATTCTTCTATTCAATTAGTGGCATTTGAATTATTTGCACCACGTGGCCTTTCTTTGAGGCCATTCTTTAAATTTTGTCTTCTGTTAATCAAGATTATAGAGTCGTTAGGAAGAACAAGAAACATTTTATACATATAACCAAAAAAAAAAAACTAGAGGGAGAGAAATATTTCAAATTTCTAAAGAAGAATAAAGCTGTAATGGGGACATTTATAACCATCCTAAATGTTGGATATGCAATGGCCAAATATTTATATAAGTATACTAGGCTTCACAAAATTAATCCCACACACATGGGCATAGTATCCCCACCTTGGAGCGAGCTCCGAGTCGAATCTTGTGAAAGCCTTTTAAGACACTGGATTCAACCCTTAATTAAGTATTGAGTTTGGTTGAACCCACGAACCTATGATTGTATTCACCAATAAGTTCACAACTTTATGCGAATAATTTTGAATTCAATTTTGAACAACTTTAAGCGAACAACTTTACATTTGCTATGTCGACGGAAGACGCAACCTGTGAGGAGGGTAGCACCGCCCTGCCAGAGCTTTCCATTCTCATGGTAGCTCTTTTTCTCCGTGTCTATGTTTAACAATGTTAAAGAACATGTAATATAACTTTTTTTTTGTAATTAGGCGGCCTTGAGTGCATCAAAAGTCTATAGATATAATTCCAGACAACAACTTATAATTGCTATCGATGAAAAAGTGGAAACTAAGGTTCAAGAAGCAATCGGTAAGTTGGAGCCTAAAGTGAAAAATGAGGTGAAATCTGATTTGTGAAAAGAGCTTAAAGAAGAGATCCTGGATGAACTAAATGAAGAAGAAAGCACACGGATATGGTCATCTTTAAGCCCTTTGACTGAAGTTATTTTAGTTTTAAGCATGAAAGTACAAAAAAAAGAATTATTATCTTATTTTACCCCTTTCGAAATGAATACTAGTATTTACATACAATTCTAAAAAAGAAGAAGAAAGAAACACATTAGGGGAAATTGTTAAAAAAAAAGGACATGATGTAACGGAAAAATTATGTATTCTTAAGCGTGCAAAATGCAGAAAAAACGCTGGACTTGGTTTTGTCGGTCGCCTCCTTTCTATCTCCATATTCATCTTTTTCCTTTTCCCCATGGAATTTGGTCTCTGATGATAGTGGAACACAAATCCTAACAAAACGTTGCTGGTGACTTCAATTTATCTTATAATATCTTACCTTTTTTCCCTTTTTATTTTTCCTGTTTATAAACACTGGAAGAATATTGAAAGAGTGGGATCAAACTTTAGAAGGGCCAACATCCCCATTTTAACACACAAAATGGCATAAGTATGATACCATAAAGGATGATCTTTAACTTATGGCCTTTGGGGCATATCACCTGACTAATGGGCAAAGCTTCCAGAGGCGGCTCAATAGAATAGTTGACCTAAAGCCAAATCTTAACACGAGACCTTAGACGTACTTAATAAAATTCTCATACTTTTCTTTTTGAAGATTATTTTTTAGCGTTTTCAGATGCAAAATTGCTAAATACTTTTTTATGATCAATTTTATAGAGCAATTATTTTTTCCAATTCATAACGTAACCAATCCTACTTAATCTTTATTGAAACTTTGTTAATCTTAAATAAGATTCTTGTAATTATAATTTTGATCACGACCTTCCAAAGCAACAATCTTGTGCTAAATACTTATATTCTAACTTTGAGCTTTTTCAGTAGCTAATTTACTTGAAACGTGTCTGCATAGCCCGAAAAGAAAAAATTATACAAAACTAAAGTTGTAAACAAAAGTGGTTCAAATTAGAGTAAAATAAGTATAAAGTAATTGCAGATTTAATTTGTCTACCACTTCTATTCATAATTATCTCAAGCACATCTATGAAAAAACAACATAAAATATGTAACTAATGATTGTTTGTTAGTTGGCAGTAAATGATCGAAAAGAATTCTTATAATTAAGCACAACTATTAGTAGTAATTATTTTATATCTATAGATATAACAAATGTTATAATTTATAAACATAAGAAAAGGAGTAAATTTTGGGCCTCATATTTTTTGGGGCCTAAAGCTTTCGCTTTAGTCGCCTGGGGTCGAGTTGACACTGAAATCTTCAAGGCCAAAAGTCAGAAGTCTTGCCTATAGCCGGGAAAATTTGTTAAACTTGAAGTTCCGTCCATGAAACAAGCAATATCAAAAATTCAAGACCATCCCGTTCCTTTGTATACCTCACCCATTTTAACATGAATGTATAAGGCAGGCCCACAACATATTTACATAATTGGGCTGACAGTTGGATTCACTATTTTCTTTTTTAAATTGGTATAATAAATTATACAATAATTATATATTATATTTTTCTACTATTTTTAATTTAAATGGTTGGGTCAACGACTATTTAGGTAGGTTAATTCTCAAACTTTTATTGGTAGAAACTAAAGATAGGAAAGAAAAGTTTAATAGTTTAACTAAAGAATGTGATGGAAAGTTTAAATAAATAACATGCTAAATAGGTTGAATTACATAGAAAATAATTGAGGAGTATTGTGTAATTAAGGGAAGCAGCTTGCAAATAACACTACTTTAAAGTATGGATCAAGGTACTAAATAATATTGAATTTCGATGGGATAAAGATGGTCGGACATATTAATGAAGCGCCGGGTGATTTTATTCAATGATTGACCAAAATATTAATAATTAATAAATATATTATTTATTTTTATTAATAAACTATGGATCCTGCTTAGGCCGGTTTTTACTCCACTTTCACTTTCATATCAGGAACATCGACTTGCACTTGCAATATAGAATTTGACTTTCCGAAATCCTTGTTCGTGGTTTATATTCACATAAACCACTCATAAGAAATTGGATAAAGATGATGCAAAAAAGAAATTCTTTTACACAAATAAATCACTTATAAGTAGGTAATCGGTACATTTTTGTAGTCCACATTAACTGGTAAATTACCATAATTATGGCAACCATAAAATATCATGACACGCAAAATTACGCTTACCGTATATAAATTCGATAGGATAGAGTTTAAGTTTAATGCAGTGACAGTTGCAAAAGAAAAAAAATTATACCATCCGGCCACTCCGATCACTTACAAGGTAATTATATTATTGGCAAACTTTTATAATAAATAACTATTACTATGTTAAAAATGAAAACTATACCGTGCAATGAGATGCAAAACTATACCTCGATAATTATCGGAATCAAGCTAAGGCATTATAAAAAAATATTTACACAATTATAAGGTATATTATAGGTAATTTTTACGATAAACATGCATTAACTATTACTATGTTAAAATGGAAACTATATATCGTGCGACATGTAAAACTACACATTGATACTCATCGGAATCGAGCTAAGACATTATAAATTTGCCTATATAAATAAACCATATTATCATTACTCAAACCATATTATTTCACATATAATACCAAAGCTACCGAGCAAAACATCTGTTACACTCATTCTCTCATGGCTAAACTGATTAGTTTTATTTTGCTCCCTCTCCTTATTTCGAAGTTTAGGTCAAAGCTACAGAGTTCGGCAGAACTCATTGACAGGGTAACCCTATCTCAAGCTGAGCTCATAAGGAGATTATAGCTATGAATATAAGTTCATTCAATGAGTTAGGGAAGTTGGCTTGGGCTGATTGCTTAAACCTCTATGAAGATAACCATCAACAACTCTGGTAAGACAAATGATGTTCAAACATGGCTAAGTGCCGCTATGGCTAATCATCAAACATGCCTAAATAATGGATTCCAAGATTTCCAATTATCATCACATTTGGAGAAATTTTCCCTCTGTGTTAAATGATTTCGCCGAAAACCTTTGCAACTCTCTTGCCATAAACAAAGACACGACTATACCTTCAGACAGAGGTGGAACCAGAATTTAAAGTTTATGGGTTCTGAAGTTACAACCGAATTCATAGCTCGTTAGTTACTAGGTTCGCATGCAACTAAGTGTTTATACATATTTAACAGATTTTCTAGTACAACTACAAGGGCTAAGAAAAAAGTTATTGGGTTCGTCCGAACCCGTAGATAACACCCTCCCTCCACCCCTGCCTTCAGCTTCACCATCAACAAATTCCCAACTTAAGGGCCGACGTTTACTTAGGAGCGGAGTTGCATGGTCTGAAGCGGGTTCAACTGAATCTCATGCAGGTAAGAAAATGTGAATCCCCTTTAACATGGGGGAAACTGTTACGTAGTATATATATTATTGGTAAATAATGTGATTCTAAATTTCCTTAAGTCGTAAGTTTGAATTCCAAGTGTTATATTCTTATTTCTAACATAATTTATAATTTCAGCAGTGGCAGAAATATTTCCAGAATATCTTTCTGTATCCGACAGGAAGTTTTTACAGCAAGGAACCCCAATAAAGGCCGATATCGTGGTGGCTCAAGATGGTTCTGGGAATTATCAGACTATTTCTGAAGCTTTAGCTGCAGTAAATAGCATGAGGAATGGCACAGGGAGATTTGTGATCGAGAATACTATGAATATTTGATGTTCATTGGAGATGGGATTGATGCTACAATTATCAGTGGCAATAGAAGTAATGGTACTGGCTATTCAACTTTTGGTTCAGCAACTTTCGGTAACTTTATTGTAATGTTTTTAGAGAAATTGTCAATGGAGTTATTGTATTTATAATTAAACAATTTAATTTATTTAAATAAGAGATAACAAGAGTTAATTATTGCACTATATATATATTCATTAATTCCTCTCGCCTGCATCTGCATGCATCAATTATATTTCCATGCACGTACACTTTATATATACAATTCATGCATTGCTTCACGGAAGCAAACAAAGTGGCGGATACATTAGCTAATGAAGGATCTGAGATAAATGGTGTTAAATGGTTTTACTCTACTCAAGAACTTCCATCGCAGTCCAGGGGGACACTTATACACGGACAAGGATCAACTCTCTAATTTTAGAATAAGATACTCCAAAAACCTATTTTGTTTATGATCCACATGATAACAGTTTTGCTACTTTTTGTACTTTGGTTAGTCACTGCTGTTGTGAATAAGGGACATGGTCCTTTCCAAACGATAGGATTTTCATTGTATATCCTTCTTCATGAGTCCAGGAATATGGCTTCATTTTCTTTTGTTTTAGTGGAGGTTAAGTTTTATGTCCCCCTCCTTAATGTGGTTAGTTGGATTTTAATTTACAAGGTAGGGGTCCATGCCAAAACCCCCGTCACCTGAAGACGGATTTATATAAAAACAAAAAAACAAAAAAACAAATCTAATTAATTGGTCAATTTATAGTACATCTATAAAAGAAACGTATTACGTACCAAAGTATACCAATTGCATGCATCTTGTCAAGTTTTCATCAATAATCTCATACACACTGTCACGATCCAAAATCCATTAATGGTCGTGATCGTGCCGGACGCCATTGTCAGGCAAGTCAACACCAGGCAGTTAATCAAATTCTAATTTTAGTATTTTTGAAATTACTTTTTTCCTTGCATTTAACAATAAATAATGAACTTCACTGAGTAAATAATGATGTCTTTAGCAAATTTAAATACTGAATAACCTCATAGTCATCCCAGAATCCGGTGTCACAAGTGCATGAGCAATTTCTAGGAATTTAAAATGTAATACAATAACTGTCTGGAATACAAATTGGACAGAAAAGACAATGCAATACTCTGAAGGAGACTCTGCTGGCTGCGGATCGTCTCGAGAGATGCAGCTCACCTAAGTCTCTGTATCAACCATGCCGCTGCGCCCAACGAGGCCACTAGACATACATGTGCCTGTGCAACAAAAATGCACAGCAAGTGTAGTATGAGCACGAAAATAACCCGTACCCAGTAAGTATCCAGCCTAACCTCGAAGAAGTAGTGACGAGGGATCGACTTCGACACTTACTAGTGGTCCAACAATATTAAGTACAATAAAGAAGTTAATAAATATGAAACCGAGTAAATATATGAAATAAACATGTATATAATACATGGTATAATTTTCCTCTTTACAATTTTACTCAAGCTCTCAACTAGCAAGTTTCCTCCGTAACTGGAACTTATATATATATATATATAGAGAGAGATAGTGGATTTCACCAAAGAGGCTGTCATAATTCAAATCAGGGAAAAACCTCGGATACACTGGCTTCTTGCCAAATATTACGCACTATTCCACGAGGATAATATATATAGGAAATGCCGAGGCGTACGACCCGATCCAATATAAAAGTAAATTGTGCACTGCTGAGGGTCGAAAGGCGCGAACCATCGATACATATATTTAACCTGCCGAGGTGAACGACCCGCTCCCATGAGAGTGTGGTACATAAATCCTGCCGAGACGAACAAACCGATCCCATAAGAGTAGTAGAAGGAAATACCCCGCTCGTGAATCATACGTGCGACGCGGTAAAATATAAATTTAAGGAATCACCCTGCTCGCGGATCATACTTGCGACGTGGTCAAATATAAATTTAACATTAAACTCATATCTCTTTCTTGTTTCTGTTAAAAATAAGGGAAATTCAGCTTGTAGCTTTCTAAGAAAATTACCTCGCTCGCGAAACATACATACGACGTGGTTACACATAGATTTCTTAAGCTATTATAATATTCCTTCAATTCTTTTAACAAATACGAAGTTCAAATGAAAACTTTTAAGATCTCAAATTCCTCAATTTCAACTCTTTTCAAGACATTTACTAAGCAAACTCAATCTCGCTTCTTCTCAAGGCAAACAATAAACATAAATCAACAACAATATCAACAAGGCATGGTGTAAACGTAAAACTACCCGGACATAGGCATAACTAGTAGCTATGTACGGACTCTCGTCACCTCGTGCGTACGTAACCCCCACAAATAGAGGCACATATTAATTTAGTTCACCTATGAGGTTAATTCCCTCTTACAAGGTTAGAAAAAAGACTTACCTCGCTTCGAAGTTCCATAGCTAGCTCCCAAACCTTTCAAACAACTCGACCGATGCCCAACACTCCAATACTCGCTTTCGCTTTATTAACATTCACAAGCTTTTACTCCTCCAACATCGTAACATTGAGTAAAATGCTCATACGCCACCAACAAATTGATATCTACAATTGCAGTCTCAGTTACAATCAAAATAGGAGTCAAAAATATTTATCAATATCCATTTATGGCTCACAAGTTGGCTACAAGCCTCCAACTCAAATCGTCTAATAGGTTTACTTACTAGCACATTCAACTTCACTCTTATCATTTAGTATCCATTTGAAGTCATCAGTGATACGACGTTAATTCTCCAACACCGCCAAATTACTATTCATCGTCTTCCTTAAACAACATTTCTAAAACATTCAATTTGGTGATTACTTAGTTGAACACTTCCAACTAAGCTAGAAAATGATTCTATAGGTTCATTGCATCCTTAATTTCATTTCTAAGAACACTATTTATCTTTCCCTCATTTTCTCAAGTAACACTATTCATGCCATGAACTATGGTTTATGAAATCAATTATCCGACCATAACAATTTGAAGTAAATATTAGAATTACTCTCACCGGCTCATAAGAAATGAGCTTGAAGCATTAGTATTACCTTCTTGAAGTTTTTTCTTAAAAATCCAATGTTTGAAAAATTTTGTATTCTTGAACAACTTGGAAGATTTCTAGGGATTTCAAAGATTGAATGATGTTAATACTAGTGTTAATAGGATGTTATTAACTTAAAATATCCAAAAAAACTCACCTTGTATTCTTAAGTAATCCCCAAGGTCGAATCCATGAAAGAACCAATCCCTAGCTCAAGAAAACCCCCAAGAATGGTTGCTGCCCATGATTGCCTTATATAGGCACATATGCTTCCGCGAGTTGTACCTTGTGCAGGCTATACCTGGCATTACAAGTTTTCCTCTGCTAGACACCTTTTACTAAAACGTCCATAACTCCTTCTAGAAATATCCAAATGGCGAACGGCTTGAAGAGTTGAAACTAGACTCGAATATCTTTCATTTGATAGGTTTTCCACCATATAACTCCTTATATATTTCTAGATATAAGCTTTCAAAGTCGGCTCCACGCATCAGAAATTTCTGGCAAAACTGCTTCACCAACCTTCATTCAATCAATCATAACTTTCTGATAAAATGTCCAAATGATGAATAGTTTAACTTTATGTTAACTAGAATCAAAGGGCTAAAACTTTCATGTTTTGATAATTTTCAGATTCCTTATATATTTTAATATATAATCTTCCAAAGTCAGCTCTGCGATTGCACCAATTGCTGTCCAAAAACAGCTTTTGCGGCAGAAAAAAAAAATCAGCTCCTTTGTCCGAAATCTGTTCCGTTAACCTTCCGAAATTCACCCGAGGCCCTCGGGACCTTAACCAATTACACCAACATGTACCAAAATACAATACGAACTTAGTCGAGGCTTCAAACAACCTCAAACAACGCCGAAATTACGAATCGCGCATCGAATCGAATTATGAGCTTTCAAATCTCCCAACCTCTATATTTTGCGCCGAAACATATCAAATCAATCCGGAATGACTTCAAATTTTGCACGCGAGTCATAAATGATAATGGAGCTGTTCCAATTTCAGAATCGGATTCCGACCCCGATATCGAAAAGTTAACTTTCGGTCAAACTTTCCAAAATCTTCTATTTTTTAATTTTCGCCAAAATGCGCCGAATTGTCATACGGACTTCCAAATCCAAATCCGAACATGCACCTAATTCCGAAATCATGATACGAAGCTATTGGAATCATCAAAATTCCATTCGGGGATCGTTTACTTAAAATCAACCCTTAGTTAGATTTTTTCCAACTTAAATCTTCCGAAATGAGAATTCTCTTTCCAAATCCACTTAAATTCCGACCACCTGTACAAATCATAATACCTGAAGTGAAGCTGCTCATGGCCTCAAACTGCCGAACAACGCATTAGATCTCAAAACGACATGTCGGATCGTTACACACACATACACCATATATACATACATACATTCATACATATTTCAAATACCAACAAGAAATTAAGTATAATAAACAGTGTTTTATTTACATAAAGTCACTTTATCGTGATTATGACATATATGGGACAGTAGATTTCATATTTGGAGATGCAGCTGCAGTGTTCCAAAATTGCAATATTTACGTAAGAAAGCCAAAGAGTGGTCAGTCAAACACAATCACAGCGCAAGGAAAAACATGTCCTTATGAAAATAATGGAATTATAATACATAATTCGCGTATAACAGCAGCATCAGACCTAAGACCTGCGCAAGATTTGTTTAAGAGTTATCTTGGTAGGCCGTGGAAGAATTACTCAACAACAGTGTTTATGAAGAGTAATATTCATGGCCTATTTGATGCAACTGGTTGGTCACCCTGGAGTGGAGATTTCCTAACAAATTTGTACTATGGTGAGTACAATAATACTGGAGCTGGTGCAACAACGGGTGGTAGGGTAAATTGGCCAGGCTACCACGTGATAATGTCACGATCTAAAATTCTCAACCTTAGGAATCGTGATGCCGCCTAACACCACACTTGTTAGGAAAGTCAATGTTAGAGTTTGATTAACTATTTTCCTTTGATTATCCATTTAAACATAATAAAATGAATTTAAAGTAAACTTAATCTAATGGTTTCCAAAGAATAACTCCAAATATAAAATAATAAACCAATAAATAAACCGAGCCACAACTAATTATATAAATAACTCTAAGTTTACCCCAGGGTCTGGTGTCACAATTTACGAACTACTAAAGAATACTACAAATAATGACCGAAAGAAATAATATAATTGTTTTTAGGAAATATAAAACAGTCTCTACGGACTAAGAGAAGACTCTCGGGATCTCCGAACGCCGACAGATATACCTCGTGTCCCCGGATAATGAATAGCGGCTACTAAAAATCTCTACTGCTGGCCGGTACCTGGATCTGCACAAAAAAGTGCAGAGTATAGTATCAGTACAACCGACCCCATGTACTGAGTAAGTGTCGAGCCTAACCTCGACGAAGTAGTGGCGAGGCTAAGGCGGGGCAATTATAACTTAACATGCGACAATATGTATATAATAAAGTAATAAAACAATCCTACGCAAACAAAAAAATATAACTGCAACAATGAATAAATAAAATAACTCAGTCACCTATTCCAGACCTCAGCTGTGACCAAGATCCCACATAAATTTCCAAACTTTACTTTAAAACAATCATATGTGCATAATATGAGAAACAATAGAGTAAAACAATAAAGCTTCCAAATCTTTATAATTAAAATCAGTAAAACATAAATATCCTTCCTCATCACTGTCTTGTTGCGGCGTGCAACCCGATCCCACATGTCCACCCTTATCACTATCATTTATTTCCCCTGGCCGCCCTTATCACTATCATATTGTCCACCCTTATTACTATCAATTGATTTATTTATCAAAAACTTTCACAATGGCCAAGCCTTTCACAACACGTTTATCTCAACAATTATAAACAGAACATAGTATAGCTCACAAGCTGTATCCAATATTATTTCATAATGAAACCAGCCAGAATATATGTAAATATCGTAATACTGTCATCCAACTCAACCTTTATGTACCATAACAAAATCAAGGGAACAACCAACACTTTTAATACGCGTGCAACAATAGTTGGCAATAATCTTAAATAAATAGTCAAGTAGCATATGCGGAATAATTCAATTACGTACTTGAACATATTTCTAAAATCCGTCTATAAATGAATATTTTCATTTATTCACTCATGACCTAAATTTAATGAGCTCCAAATAGTTTATCTTATCCTACCGTTTTACATTTTTAAAGTCTGGGTCCTACTCTACAATATTATCAACACTTTTTTTGTTTATTGGTCTAAGGTTTAAGACTTCACTAAATCTTCAAAAGAAAAACATAAAAACGATAATCCAAATGCATTCTTGATCTATATAACATCAAGACAAAAGTACATGTGACTCTTATTCAGGTCCTAGATTTATTACAGCAAAGATCATCACTTGACCATAGAAACCTCAAAAATCATAAAACAGTCAAGCGGGGAAGCAAATAAATGGAAAACGAAAAAGGGATCATGGTAAACAATAATTTGGTAGTGCATAGGTACTCGTCACCTCACCTATACACTACACACAAGCAATTTCACATAACAATCAGGTTGGGGATTCCTATTCTCTTAAGTCAAGGTTAAACCAAGCACTCACCTCAACTTAGCAGGCCACTCACTGTTCAATTATAGCTTTTCCTCTTGAATTCACCTCCAATACACTTGAATCTAACCATAATTAACTTAATATCATTAATTAATGCTAAAGGAACTAACTTTATTGAAAATTATAAATTTTTCCTAAGTTTTCTAAAAAAAAGTTAAAACCTGACTCCGGGCCCGCTTGGTCCAAACTCGGGGTTCAGACCAAATCACGTTTACCCATTCACCCGGAGCCCGAATATGCAATTAATTTTGAAATCCGACCTCAATTGGAGGCAAAGATTCGATTTTACACAATTTCCTAATTCTAACCAAACCCTCATTTTTTACCATGAAAATTCTTGATTTTTGATTTAAAAGTGATGAAAAACATTGGGTAATTGAAATATAACAAAAAAAAACGAGTAGGGAACACTTACCCCAATCTCTATGGTGAAAATCGCCCAAATGCGAGCTCCCCAACTCAAAATAAGACCGAATGAACAAACCCTAATTTTATATATTTTTCTGCCAGCTATTCTGCCTTGTTTCTCATACCAAACGATCCCGAAACTCGATTTTTATGTCTCCAATGGATTCCTTGTGAAATTATGGCCAAGTTAGGCTTTTGAATCACTCAATTTGACCTTATAATGAATGATATATGTAGGTTTTAATATTTGCAAATAGTGCGGATTTTTAAATACGCTGCCAGTGACAATTTCGTAATTAATCTAAAAAATATGGCAACTTTAGTAAAATGATCATAAAATCTTCATACGATGTCCATAAATTGAACGATTCTTTTTGTTACGGGTCCGTAATTATGATACGGATCTAATACTTCATTCAAAAGAGAAATCGGAGCTTATTTGTTCAATATGATATCATTCATACTTGAAGAAACGACGTCGAAGCATAAGAAAGAACGAGCGCAACACAATCCAAATCTATTCGAAACTCACCCGAGACCTCGGGGCTCTAGACCAAACATGCACACAAGTCTAAAAATATCATACGGACTTACTCGTGCGATCAAATCATGAAAATAACATGTAAAACTGTGAATTAAACCTCAAAACTCATCATTTTTCTCAAGAACACTTCAATTTCACTATTTCTCAACCGGACGTCCGAATCACGTCAAATAAACTCCAATTCTCACCAAACTTCACAGTTAGTATTCAAATACTATAACAAATCTTTACGGGTTCCGGAACCAAAATACGAGCCCGATACCAATTGTTTCAAACATTAGTTCTTTTCTTTATTTCATTAATAATTCGGCAAAATAATTTCTTTCAAAAATTGATTTCTAAGGCTTGGGACCTCAAAATTCATTTCCTGGCATACGCCCAAGTCCCATATTTTACTGCGGACCTCCCAGGATCGTCGGAACATAGATCCAGGTCCGCTTACTAAAAATGTTGACTCAAGTCAACTAAAACCAAATTTTAATTATAAAAATTATTATTTCTTATATTTTCACATAAAAGCTTTCTGCTTTCACGCTCGGACTGTGCACGCAAATTGAGGTAATTAAAATTAGTCTTTTTATGAATAAATAAGCCTAGAACAGAGTCTCAATCCATAAAATAACCCCTTGGGTCATCACAAATAACGAACGTTACTGAGGCTGAAAATTCTCTGTAGGGAACTTCTTGGCCGGAGACTCGTGGCTTCCGGCCACTGGAGTTCCCCACACATCTCTCTCTCTCTATATATATATATATGAAGTAGGAGCTCTACTTAAAATTAGAAAGATATAGTATAGATTTCATTTTTTTCTCTTAGTATTTGGTTTAACATCATGTAAATTTGGTACTTAGGTGATGTCAATGAGAAGATGAATGCATATATAGTATAATTTTATTTTACTGTGATTATTATAAGTCTGGCATTTTATTTATTTTTGTGTTTCAATTTATGTGTCTGACTTAATCTATTTAAAAATAACAATCATTTTTCTATATTTAATTAGTAGTATGTTTTCTAACCTTGGCATCGGATGAACTATAAATTTATATGAGGGGATTCAAAAGTAGTTGGAATTTGAACCTATGACCTAAAACGGATTTTGAACTTTACTACGAAACTTGACTCTCTTTTTTTCATGCATAAGGGGTGTAAAAATCTCACATATAACTGAATTTTTTGGGTGAAGGGGTTCGGTTGAATCCACTTCATACTACTAAGTCCTGCCGTTGTTTCTAACATTCTCATTTATCCTTAATGATATTTCAAATTTCAGGACGTGTTTACCACACGATTCAAAGGATCTTTTTGATATGTTATACACACATTTTATTTAAGATCGTAAAATTAAAAGTATCTTTATAATATTCTTAAGCTTTTTGTTCAGTTGTCAAAGTGTAAAATGACAGAAGGAATTACTTGTCTTCGCGAAAATATAATCTGTTTTAAGAGAAGGCTGACACAAGAATCCTGCATTCCTGAAAGTTGGCCCTAATTTCTTTCCCTAATGTATCATTTATCCTCAAAATTAAGAACTTTGAATCTCAAATTCGGAATCAAGACGCATAAACTGTAACAAAGGGAGTACGTACTATGCAACAAGTAACTCTCATATCAATAGTCCTTTAATGATTTATGTTGATTAAGCTGTTTTCCATGCATGTCTTACTCTATCAGTCCTGATTTATGTGATATTTTTCATTTCTCGTAAGTCAATTTAACTAATCTTTAAAAAAATTAAATTAAATTAGATCTATTTAATTTTTTAAAATTAAAATTTAGATATTCAAAACTATAAGTTATCATTTTTCTCATGTAAATATGATAAAAAAAACTATAGTTTAAAATATCAATTAAAGTTCATATAATTTGAATTTCAAAAAGCAAAAATGTCACATACATTAAGACGGAAGGATATATATCGTAACAAATTTTTAGATATTCATTTTTGAGTTATGTTTGATGAGATGGACGAGGCAAATGATAAAGGTTCTGTGCTCATGTCTCGTTAATGAAGTGTTTCTTAAATAATAAGGTTTTTGTGCTCATATCCTGTTAAATTTTTGAGTTTATAGTTATATATTGACGGTGTTGAAAGCAGAAAAAATGTAGAGAAAAATTTCCTTAACCTTTTAGTATTTCTACTATGTGTATTACAAAGTGTATATCCTATTATATACAAAACTAGGAATGTAAAGTGACAGAATCTACAGTTGTATCCGTACAAAGGATAAATTATAAAAAGTTGTACAAGGACAATATCCTGTATAATCAGACAAAGTATTAAAACCCTGATTTGTTGTTATCCATCATCTTCTAGAGAATTCCATAGTAAATGCAAGATAACTATAATAGATCACTTAGTCATGTGTAACAGGCCCAATATGTGTTTGCTTTGCTCAGGCCCAATATATATGTGTTGTGTTTATGTTTACTTACCCTTTATTATGTAGGGTTTGACCTTAGAAGTATTATGTACTTGTCTGTACTTCACAAAAGCTTCAGAAGCTTCATCTTCAACACCCCCCCCCCCCTCAAGCGGGAGCTTAAAGATCGGACGCCTAATTTGCCCAAAAAATGCCGATGCAAAGGTCCGACTAATCCTTTGGTGAAAATATCGGCAACCTGTGAGGAGGAAGGCACAAATGATAGAGAGATAAGACCATCAAGCAGTTTCTCGCGAACGAAATGGTAGTCTAATTCGACATGCTTTGTTCGTTCGTGAAAAACTGGGTTTTTGGCAATGTGGATCGCTGCCTGATTGTCGCACTTGACGGAGACCGGCAATGAAGGAGAAACAGAGATGTCGGCAAGAAGACGTACTATCCAAGCGAGTTCAACTACTAATCGACGAAGAGATCTATACTCAGCTTCTGCCGATGATAGGGAAACAACCTGTTGCTTCTTCGATTTCCACGAAATGGGACAATTGCCCATAGTCAAGAAGAATCAACTCAAAGATCTGCGAGTATCCGAACAAGATGCCCAATCGGCATCACAATAATTGAGAATTTGGAATGATTGCTCTGAAGAGAAGAAAAGACCCAAACTTGGGTCATTTCGGATGTATCGAATAACATGCAAAGCAGCTTGAAAGTGTCCAGTCCTAGGGGCTTGCATGTATTGGCTCAAAGTCTATATAGTGAAGGAAAGATTCGGTCTAGTGTGATTCAAATAGTTTAACTTGCCCAATAATCGCCGGTATTCTGTTGGATTTGACAAAAGCTCTCCAGAATCTACTGTGAGCTTAACATTCGAGTCAAGTGGAGTGGTGAGAATCAAATCCAGAAATTAAATCAAAGAGCAAGTTTTCTCTGAGTCATAATTAGTCCACCATTCTCGTGTAAGATTTCCATTCCCGAAAAATAACTTGCCTCTCCTAAATCTTTTAATTCTAAATTCAGAATCAAGAAATGATTTAATCTCATTAATTTATGCTTGGTTGTTTCCTGTTAGGATAATATCGTCCACATATACTACGATAATAGTGATGAGAGTACCAGAAGATTTGAAGAATAGAGCGTAGTCATTGAGGCAGGAAGTAAAACCTCTGGTTCCCAATGCACATGACAATCGTGCATACCATTGGCGAGATGCATGTTTTAGGCCATAGAGAGATTTGCGAAGACGACAGACGTGGGAATCACTTGTTGGTTGATCACGCTCAACTATGTCTTATAAAAAGACTAAACGGGCGTTGCAAATATAATCTGAGTATTTAGCCGAGAGTCGAATCTCACATGGAATTAACCTATCAATTATTGTTGTTAGACTACTCGATTCTCAATAATCAAGTTCCCAAAGATTATGAATATCACTTTTCAGTATTTTTACTACTACGACTGAATGAAGTTAAATAAACTAAAAGACAACTAATATTGAGGTGTGAACAGATGCGATAAAGGTCTAAGGTTATGGTTTCCCCCGTTGGTGAACTTCTATCTTGGATACTTCCTATAGTTTTGATTTAGTTGTCTCTATAAATCATGAACACTCCAGCTACCATAAATCTCTCTCAAGTAATTATGATAATTTACTAGACTCAGTGCCATTGCGGAGACTCACTGCCATCATCTGCTTCGTGCCATGGTCCTTAGAATTCACCTGAGTATCTGCATGTAAAGTCCCAAGAGGACGATTGTTCATTGCCATAGATATCTGGCCCAACTGCACTTCAATATTTTTAATAGCTGCATCATGTACATCTACTCTCTCACTCATTTTGGCAGTCGACCCAATCACCTGTTGCATCATCACTTCAAGCCTGGAAAACTCATCTTCTTGCCTCCCCCATGTTGTTGCTGAGAAGGGTGGTATGCTTGTTGCTGATTCTGATTGTTATAACCTTGTGGCCTCTGATAAGGTGCTATATTACCTTGAGGTCTCATGGCACCCATGTTTCCATTGTTCTGTTTTTGGTGAGGTGGTCTATACGGTTGAACTTGCTGACCCCAGTTCTGTCCCCCCTGTCTCTGGACTCTATAATTTGACACAAAATTCATGTTTTTTGGGTAAGGAGGGTGATCACACTTTGCATTCCATTGATTACCAAATGGTTGACTAATGCAAGATGTGTATAAGCCCCCATTGGTTGTATCCACGATATGTACCTGCTGCTTTTGCCCTGATTCCTCCACCTTCTTAGTTAGTATGATAATATGTGTTATCAAGGTGGCCACATTCTCAGCAATAGTATTGGATGGATCGAAGGGAACTGAGTGAACTACAGGAGTAATGGGCGCATTCCTGGTTGTCCACCCTGAATTCTGCGCTATTTTATCAAGTAGGATCTGGCTTTTTCTCCATGTTTTTCTCAAGAATGCTCCACTAGCTGAAACATCTACATTTACCTTTACAGTATCCGCCAGACCCATATAAAAATGCTGCCCCAACATATGCTCTGGAATACCATGGTGCGGACAGATAACCAACATTCCTTTAAATCGTTCCCATGTTTCATGCAATGTTTCAACTGGCTTCTCTCTGAAGCTCAAGATTTCATCAATTTGTTGAGCTGTCTTGTTGGGTGGATGGAATTTGTTCAAAAACTTCTTAACTAACTCCTCCCTTGTGGTAATGGAATTAATGGGGAGCGAGTTTAGCCAAGTCTGGGCTGCTCCTGTCACTGAGAATGGAAACAACAATAGTTTTATTGCTTCCTGAGTGACGTTTGGCTGCCTCTGAGTTTTGCCAATCAACAGGAAATTCTTCAAATGCTGTTGGGGGTCCTCGATGTATGACCCTGAAAATAGTCCCTTGTTCTGCAGCAAGTGTAGCATATTATTTGTAATCTGAAAGGATTCAGCCTGTATCTAAGGGACTAGTATCGCACTGGCCAAATTCTCCGCCATGGGTTGTGCCCAGTCATATAAAGGAGCCTCTGCCCCTATCTGCGCAACTGGGTCTACTACGTCGTCCCCATTGTTGTTCCTGTTGTTTGGATCTTCCATGTCGGGTTCCAGTTGTTCAATTGATGGTTGTTGTTTGCTTTTCTGGTTGGCCCAGTTCAAGGCCTTGAAAACTTTCTCGGGGTCTGATAAGGCTTCAAATACTTCACCAGTTCTCGATGAGTTTCTAGGCATGCACATGTACAACCACGTTAGCAAACGTTATAATTTCAATGTATAGATGAAAATTGAAGAAAATTGACTATACTTAAAAAATTTATATTTCTTCCAACTCTAATTGATAACACCGTTAATCCCCCGGCAACGGCACCAAAATTTGATCATGCTCAAATATGTCTTATTCAAAAAATTAAACGGGCGTTGCAAATAAAATATGAGTATTTAGCCCAGAGTCGAATCCCACCGGGAATTAACCTATCAATTATTGTTGTTAGACTACACGATTCTCAATAATCAAGTTACCAAAGATTATGAATGTCACTTTTCAGTATTTTTACTACTACATCTGAATGAAATTAAATAAACTAAAAGACAACCAATATTGAGGTGTAAACAGATGCGATAAAGGTCTAAGGTTATGGTTTCCCCCGTTGGTGAATTTCTTTCTTGGATACTTCCTATAGTTTTGATTTAGTTGTCTCTATCAATCATGAACACTCCGGTTACCATAAATCTCTCTCAAGTAATTATGATAATTTACTAGACGCACTCTCTCAAGTTACACTAGCTAAATTGCATTACAGTTCACTTTAGATTGCATCCAACCTCTAAACCCTCGGTTATGACTCTCGTCTATACTCCAGGAGTGATTTTGTTCAAACTTCTACCTTAATATGCACTCTCTCTCAAGTAGATACATAATAAATAGGCACAGCTAATTGAGGATCCTTTCAATTAACTACAACAAGAACGTAGTTGAACAAATAGAGATTAATAACCAATCAAAACTATATTAATATCACAATACAGTCATTCCCCAACAGGTTCCACCAAAACCTTAGATTAGAAAAGTTAGCTGCTCATAATAATGATGAAAACTACAAAAGAATTCATGAACAATGATAAAAATCACAAGAGAAGGAGATTTGGATTGATGCCCAATTGCCCAATTGCCTCTTGCCCTTGCTTTCTTATTCTAAACTCTAAACATGGATAATCTACTCCTTTGGGCTAATTGAACCTTTTATAGGTGTAACGACCCGGTCTGTCGTTACGTAGAACTTGTAATTTTTATTGCTATCATTGACTTGTCATAGATTTGTTATTCTATTATTGATGTGTTAGAGTCGATATGCTTGAAATCGGAATGGTTAAATGAGAATTCAGTAACTTAGTCTTTAAAAATAGCCTTAGAATTGGAAAAGTCAACTGAGAGCTGGCTTATTGGGAAATGACCTCGGAATGCGGATTTTATGGCTCGGATAGCTTTGTTAGGTGATTTGGGACTTATGAGTGTGTTCGGAATAGTTTTTTGATGTCCGGTGTAGAATTAGGCTTGAATTGGCGAAAGTTAGTTTTTGGTGATTTCCGGTCGGCAGTGGAAAATAGGCTATCGGGGTCGGAATGGAATTTCGGTAGTTGGAACAGGTTTGTAATGTCATTTTGGATGTGTCTGCAAAATTTCAGGTCAATCGGAGTTGTTTTGGATAGTTTCGACATCATTGGTGGATTTTAGAAATTTTAAAGTTCTTAGGCTTGAATCCGATGCAATTTTGGTGTTTTGATGTTAGTTTTGGTGTTTTGAGAGTGAAAATGAGTTTGAACGATGTTATGGGATATGTTGGTAAGTTTGGTTGGGGTCCCGAGGGACTCAGGATTGATTTCGGGTGGTTAACGGGCATTTTTAGACTTAAAGAAGAGCTGGTTTTCTGGTTTTTGTGTAGCAGGGAATTGTGCATCGCGATTGCATGACAAAGGATGAGATAGCGTAGAACACTCTGAGGTCCAGGAAAAATTGTGCATCACGATCGCGTGTATCGGAGTGCGATCGCGTAGGTTTGGAAGAAGGTGAAGTGCGATCACGTGTGCTAGGTCGCGATCTCGTAGGGTCATGACAGGCGTGGGTGTGAGGTCAAAGGGTCTTCGCGATCGCGTGCATCTGGTTGCGATCGCGTGAGTTTGAGCTGCTGTGAACCACGATCGCATGGCTTTTTCCGCGATCGAAGTGAAGAAATCTCTGGGCAGTATATAATTAAACCCTCCGCAACTTAAACCCTTTTTACACCATTTTTGTACGGACAAAGAGCTTTGGGGGCGATTTTTGAAGAGGGAAATAAGTGTTCTTCATAGAGATTTGGAGCACTCGGAGGCCGAATTTAGAGTCAAGGGCACTGCGGAGTAGTATATTAGCCGGTTTTGAGGTAAATAACGCTTCCAAACTTGGAACTGAGGGTTCAAAACCCCAAACTATTTGATATTTGATGTTAACTAAGGTGACACACTTGCCAAGTGACGGACATGCAGGCGTTTACCGAATATTTGTAGCCTGGCTCATCCCATGGCACTGTCTAATGGTTATCTCAGGTTGATATTTGTACTGTGAATGTGGTATTACCTTGAACGCAATAGAAATCATGCTAAGTATAAATGCTAAAGCTTCACGCCGATATGTTCAGACCGGAACCGTCGATTATTGCTGTCTCTATCTATGATTATTGTTTTCATGTACTCAGTCCTGTTAAAGTATATGTTTCGTGCTTCAGTCTCGTAACTTGCTAGTTTATTCTATATTGTCATTGGTTTGGGTTGATTTTCATATGTTAGAGCATTGTGAGTGAGACTGGAAGGTACTGACTGAGTGAGGCTTGGAGCCTGGTTTTGAGACAGTTATGAGGTCGTACTGCACACCGCAGCGATCCTGGAATCATGCCTTCGTTGTCTTGATATAGCGCTTGGGCTGAAAGGAGCCCCTCTGGAGTCTTTACACCCCCAGTGAGCGCACAGATATTGAGGGATGGATTTCCCTGTACATGGGTCTTGTCCGAGTATTATGTTCCGGAGATGGATTTTATCTGTGGGTTTTATGTTTCAGAGATGGATTTCCTCCGTGGGTTTTATGTTCCGGAGATGGATTTCCTCCGTGGGTATTATGTTTCGGAGATGGATCTTCTCCGTGGTGGCTGGATCGGCCATTTTCCTTAGTACTAGGTGACTGTGTCACTTGTGTTTATGTAATATCCGGGATGGACTTTCCCTGGGCCGGAAGGCCGTATTCTAGTACTGAGTGGACCACCTTATGAGAGTTAGATTACTGAGTACACATCATTCTTGATTCTATATGAATTCATGCTAGTATGCAGGGTTACAAACACATATTGATGCATCGTGTTTATTTTCTGATATATTACTGTCATGTCCAAGTTATATACTGTTGTTCGAATTATCGGAGGTTTAGTCCGTCACTACCTCTCAGCCCGTAGTTTGGTTTCGTTACTACTGAGTTGGTGTACTCACGTTACCCCCTGCACCTTGTGTGCAGATCCAGGTACAACGGGATTCAGCTCTGGTCAGTGAGTAGCAGTAGTTTCATCAGAGTTGACGAGGTATCAGCTGGCGACCGTGATCTCGTCTTCTCTTCCTTTTCTACCGTTGTATTTATTTTCAGACTATGTTGGTCATTTCTTTTTGGTTGTATTAAGTACTAGCAGCTCATGACTGTGTGACACTGGATCCGGGGTTTGTAGGATTTGGGTTTTGAATTTCATAAACTGGTTTCCAAATTTTGATTTATTATTATTTTTATCCACAGACTTGTTAAGAAGGATATTTTGTTGGAAATTGTATTTAGTTAGATAAAATGGGTGGCTTTCCTGGTTCCACGACAGGCGCCGTCACTACTCCGGAAATGGGTCGTGAAAATAGGTTAAGTGGATTGGCCCCAAACTTCCAAAAGTACCCTTCTCGACGTATTTTTCCAGTCTGGACTAGCGCGGGCGCGCTACTCTCGGGCTACAACCCGCGCTAATTGAGTTTAGCACTGTCCGGAAGATCACTAGACTAGCACGGGGGCTAGTCTCGCGATAATGCCCGCGCTAATGGGGTTTCCTATTGCCTCGAAAAATCTCCAGCCTTCAAATCACCTCAGAATTACCCCATGGCATGTTATTCTTCAAATTCCCCCGGATCACCGTCATAAGTCCTCAATAGCTTATTGTACTCCTGTGAAACACAAAAATCATCATTAGAGCCAATTTATCATCATTTAACACACTTAAGACCGTGAAGCATCATTAAGTTAGAGTATCAATATATGCTAAACTATGTGAATTCAGCCTATTATCAGTACCCCACACTTAAATCATTGCTAGACCTCGAGCAATCCACTATATCCTACAAGGTTTCTTTGCATCAAACACTCCCCTACGGTGTCACACCACAAACGTTTTACAAGCATTGTACCTAGCAGTGTAACATCTATGCCTCAAGCAACGACTCTCACATGCCATGCTATACTCTTACTTCCTCGAAATACTCTACAAGGAGGTCAAGACTTACCTCTTTTTTCATAAATCATATGCCCTCACTTCACACAATTGAGAGTAGTTCCATAAAAGATAATAGTCAGAGCAACAGGAACTTTAAATCGAAATAATTCACTCACTCTAAAAAAAAACATTCATATGTCACACAGATACGCCAGAGGCTTGCCCGTAGTGTAATACTCTACTAATTGAGTTCATTCAGTCTAAGATCAATAGGTCTTTATTTGGTTGTAATGTAAGCTAAGGGACAGGTAGGATACATTTGGGTATAGTGACTAACCTCCCTAAGCACTTTTAATACAATTACATTAACATTCAGCCCATTTTCATGCTTGGCCAGAACTTTCACCATGCTTTACTTCATAATTACCCCACTATTCTTTAGGTGCAACTTTCCTTTTCATGCCACTAATTATCAAGGACTACATGTATTTATTGTCCTCTTTCTTTCTTTTATTTTTTTCTAAGTGGACTTCACTTTTGCATTTTTCATTTTATTTCCTTGATTTTCCTTACAGATCAAACAACCATCCCATACTTTAACTTTTACATATCTGCTAACAATTCAAGTGCTCATGGGAAGTACCGGGTTCAAACAGACAGGCTATTCAAACAATTGGTTATGGTTCATAATGTGGTTATCAAAGAAACAGGCTTATAAGCTCAAAGGGGTTGACTATGGTTAATTATATTCAGGTGGGTATATATTTGTGTCTGGCTTAACAAAGAAATGCCTATATCCCTTCTAAGACTAAACAAACTTCTATTTCGATTTGTACACACACGGGGCAAGTTCTAGGTACCAAATGCAGACATAGAATAGATGCAAAATATCTCACACACACATGGCACATAATTCAATCCAAATTGGTTCATCAAAACACTCCATTGAGCATTCAAGTTAGTCACAACATGCACCAATAAGCATTCTACAAGAGTCAACAGTTGAGCCTAAGCGTCACACTCTAGGATTCATGGTGTTTGGGTGTAACACACTAAGGGTAGCATTTTATCATTCAACACCTTGCCCATAGGATTCCTAACAACTAAAAATAAAAGAAGAAGCTACCTATACCCGGTTCAAGCTAAACCCTTGGAAAAGAACCGCAGTCAAAAGAAAAACCAAGGGGGAGTTACCACACTACCTACAAAAAAAATAATTTTTTTTTTGGACTAACTTCCCTCAAGAAAACTGCCTAAGAAATCCGTCATCAGGAGGAGTCCACTAAATTTTTTGATTTTTTTTTTCGATCGACTTGAACCCTCAAGAACCCCGCCGAAGGGATCCGTCGTCGGGACAAGACGACTTGATTACTATAACTAACAAACAACTAAAACAGACTACAAAAAGAAAACATAAAACAAAACTACAATTCGACCAAGTTAACCAAAACAAACTAAAGCAAATAATTCATAACTTGTACAACATACAACACAACAGGGAAACCATCCCCCACCCCACACTTAAAATGAGGACATGTCCTCCTGGACAATCAAAAGACAGAGTAAGGTAAGAGGATTTCCCTGACAGCTCAATCTTGGTCGGAGACAGGTTCACGTTGCAAGCACGACCCAGGGCGCGTAGCCAGCCCATAATCTTCTTTTTATAATTCTTTTGCTGGGTGGACATCTCATCAACTCGGGTCCCCAGTTCAGTCGCTGGGGTTCTCAACCCGACCACGTCTTGCTCTAGGTGATCCAACTGCTGTCCCCGACTGGCCCTAGACGGGCCTCCAATGTCCACAACTTGCTCCTCCTCCATGTTCTCAATTTCCTCACCTCACTAGTGATGCTCCTCCTATGCTTCATCTTCCTCGGAGTCATGCCCCACTAACTCCTCATCAGCCGCCACTGCCTCATTTCCCGTAGTCACTCTTTCAGCTTTGAAGGGATGCACCTCAGGCACCTGACCATCTATAGCAAAGTCGCCTGACACTCCAGCCGCAACACACAATCGAGTGACAAGCGATGGGTAGAAGAACTCATACCTTTGGACCTTCATGCGGACAAACATCTCCTCATGATTACCCGATCCACATCGAATGGTGCATCTACCATGAAGCGTCAAATCAAACACCCTCGAGGAATGTTCACCTCCGAAGTGTTTTTGGATGGCAGGAGTCGGCTATTGATCAGGTACAGCCAGCATTTGGCCTCAAACTTGATGGCCGAGGAGTGGAATTTGTTTCCATACTTGTACCACTTCAACGCGACGCCCAGTTAATAGATGGTCGGGGTGAACGTATCCCAGGGAGTCATTTTTCCACTATAAGTCTGGTAGGCATCTACGTAACCAGCTGCTGGTGGAAGTAGCCTATACATTGTCCGAATGTGCTCCATTGAGGCATTAACTGACCTTCTCCGCACTGTTACCACATAGTTTTCATGCTCCGAGCGTTGGCATAAAATTCCTTGACAATCATGGCATTTTCCTCATCAGGTTCCTCAAAGAAAACGTCCAGGTGACGCTGCATTAACACCTCGTACATTCTTGGGCAGTTCATCCTGATGGCTTTAGAGTCCATGACCTGCTCAGGTATAGCTGTCTTATCCTCTTTTTCAGCGAATCTGTCCTGAGCCTTCGCTGAGACAAACTTATGGCTATTAAAAGGCCTCGAGCCAACTGATTTTTGGGGCCTTCCTCCGGTGGAGGCTCTTGTTGGACGACTTGAGGAGGCGCCTGTGGCTTGACGCTTGCGTGGAGGCATGGTATCTACAATTAGCATAGTATTAACTCAGTATAACAGGGTGACCAAACTGTGGTTACTCAGACTTCACCACAAAATTGGTCACATTATTTCCCTCCACTAGGGCCTTTTTACAAACATATGGTGGGCATTAATAATTTAAACCCCAAGCACCCAGTAATGGATATGACGCACCACCACAATAACCCAAACATACTCACAACACCCCACACTCCCTGTGTCATATCTTTTCAGTACAAATCAACTACTACCCATTATGGCTACCAAATAAGAAAAAGCTACAAGTTGTGTACACAATGGAAAAGAAAATAAAGTTACAAAAATAATAAAAAAAAAGAAGAAAATTAATGTGAGAAGTACATACCTGTAGAGTTGAAGGATGGAAATGGAGTAATGGGGGTTGAAGAAAACTTATAGATGTGAGTTCTTGAGTGGGTTTGCCTGAGTTTGGGGAGGAAAATTGAAGAAGAAAAGAAGAAGAAGAAGAAGAAGGGAAAAGGTTTATGGGAGGGTGGAGTTCTATTGTGAGAAGGAAGAGGGAAAAGAATTGTGTCGGTTGGNACAAGAAAATAACAAAATAAAAAAATAAAAAATTTAACCCGAAACTTACCTGTGTCGAGACGGTCTAGCACGACCTTAGCGCTACAATAGCGCGGGTGCGCTAGTCTAGGGGTTGAGGGACAATGGGAAACCCTACTAGCGTGACCTCTAGCACGATATTAGCACGTCCACGCTAGTGGCGAAGTAGGCGAGGCAGTGTAAAACCTGACTAGAGCAACCTTAGAGCTAGCTTAGCGTTGGTGCGCTAGTTCAGGCGTCAGCATAAATCTTCTTTTGTTTTTCTTTTTCTTGGGGTCCTGTGTTCACCCCTTTTCTCGCACACCTGCATATGTTAGTATTTTATACAATATTACTATATGTATTGGGTTGCCTCCCAACCAGTTCTTGATTTAATGTCGCGGCACGACGAGTACAACAATCAATGGGTTGCCTCCCATGAAGTTCCTGATTTACCATCGCGGCACGACGCAAAACAAGCGCAATTAAGGTTCGCTCAGCCTCTGAGGTTCAAAAAGATGCACCACAGCCAGCTCACTGGTTTGATTCATCCCCACATACATTTTCAATCTTTGTCCATTGACCTTGAAGGCGTTAGACCCATCTTCACCAGCAATTTCCACAGCACCAGAAGGAAACACTTCGACCACTTTGAATGGTCCAGACCATCGGGACTTGAGCTTACCCGGAAACAATCTCAATCTTGAATTGTAAAGCAAACTTTGTCTCCGGGTTTGAAATTTTGGTCCACAATGTTTTTGTCGTGTAACCTCTTCATTCTCTCTTTATAGAGCCTTGTGCTTTCAAATGCTTGATATATAAACTCTTCCAACTCATGCAGCTCTGTGACTCGATTTCCTCCCGCAGCATCGAGATCCATGTTCAACTGCTTTAATACCCACCACGCTCGATGTTCTAGCTCCACAGGCAGGTGACATGCCTTACCAAATACCAACTTGTATGGAGACATACCAATTGATGTTTTAAATGCAGTCCTATAGGCCCAGAGTGCGTCATCAAGCTTTTTCACCCAATCAGTTCTTGTGGCGCTTACTGTTTTGGTCAGCACACTCTTGATTTCACGATTTGATACCTCAACCTACCCGCTCGTCTGAGGGTGATCGGGGGTTGCCACCTTGTGGCGCATATCATACATGGCTAGCAGCTTCTCGAAGACACGATTGCAAAAGTGAGTGCCTCCGTCACTAATAATAGCCCTTGGGGGTCCCCAAAATGGGTGAATATGTTTTTCTTCAAGAACCCCACCACCACTCTTGCATCATTGGTGGGGAACGCTGCAACTTCTACCCATTTGGACATGTAGTCTACAGTAACAAGTATGTACTTATTGCCGTAGGAGCTGACAAAGGGACCCATGAAATCTATCCCCCATACATCAAACACTTCCACTTCTTGTATTTGATTCATGGGCATCTCATGACGACGGGATATGTTCCCCGTCCTTTGACATTCGTTACAGCCCTTCACCCATTGGTGAGCATCTTTGAACACAGTAGGCCAGTAAAACCCGACCTCTAGCACCTTAACTGCTGTCCGAACTCCTCCAAAATATCCTCCATATGGAGATGCGTGACAAGCCTGCAAAACAACAAATTGTTCTATCTCGGGGACGCACCTCCGTATTATGTTATCAATGCAAATTTTAAGCAAATGAGGTTCATCCCAATAGTAATTGCGGAAATCATGATAAAATCTTTTCTTTTGAACAGAAGAGAGTTCATAAGGTTCAATACCACTTGCAAGGTAGTTTGAAATATCTGCATACCATGGAACATCTTCTACGCTCATGGCGAGTAGCTGCTCGTCTGGAAAGGTTTCCAGAATATCCTCCGATTCAATTGCATTCTCAGCACCTTCAAGACGTGACAAGTGGTCAGCGACTTGGTTCTCCGTGCCCTTGCAGTCACGATTCTCCAAGTCAAATTCTTGAAGAATCAACACCCAACAAATTAGGCCCGACTTAGACTCTTTTTTCTCAACCAAGTATCTGATGGCTGCGTGATCAGTGTACACAATCACCTTCGACCCGATCAGGTAAGACCTAACTTGTCAAAGGCGAACACTACTGCCAACATTTCCTTTTCGGTCACCGTGTAGTTCAGATGAGCTCCACTCAAAGTCCTACTTGCATAGTAAATTGGGTGCATTATTTTATCCTTGCACTGACCCAACACAGCTCCCACTGCGTAGTCACTGGCATCGCACATCAGTTCAAACGGTTGCTCCCAGTCGGGTGAAACGATGATTGGTGCCGTGACTAACCATTTTTTAAGCTCCTCAAACTCTACCCTGCAATCATTAGAAAACACAAAGTGGTTATCTTTTTCAAGCAACTTACAGAGGGGGTTGGCGATCTTGGAGAAGTCTTTGACGAATCGCCGGTAGAAACCGGCATGCCCAAGGAAGCTACGTATAGCTTTGACTGATGTGGGAGGTGGAAGTTTTTGAATCACATCGACTTTAGCTCGATCGACCTCAATTCCTTTACTTGACTCCAAGTTCCCCAAGACGATCCCTTCTTGTACCATGAATTGGCACTTCTCCCAGTTAAGTAGAAGATTCATCTCAATGCACCTTTTTAGGACACGGGTCAAGTTTCCTAGGCACTCCTCGAATGAATTTCCCACAACTGAGAAATCATCCATGAATACCTCCATGATGTCTTCGACCATGTCTGTGAATATGGATATCATGCACCTTTGGAATGTGGCGGGTGCATTGCATAGGCCAAATGGCATCCTTCTGAAGGCAAATACCCCATAGGGGCATGTGAAGGAGATATTTTCCCTGTTTTCCGGGGCAATTGAAATCTGGTTGTACCCCGAGTACCCGTCTAGGAAACAAAAGTGAGACCTCCCTGCAAGCCTGTCGAGCATCTGATCAATGAAGGGGAGTGGGAAGTGGTCTTTACGGGTGGCGAGATTCAACTTTCTATAATCCATGCATATTCTCCAGCTCGTGACGATTCTTGTAGATATCAACTCATTTTTGTCATTCTTTACAACCGTCATGCCACCCGTTTTTAGAACACATTGCATTGGGCTGACCCAGCTGCTGTCAGAGATGGGGAAAATGATTCCCGCATCTAACCACTTGATGATTTCTTTCTTCACCAATTCCTTCATGTTTGGGTTCAAGCGCCTTTCATGTTCCCTGGAAGGTCTGTGTCCCTCTTCCAGGAGAATCTTGTGTATGCAATATGCCGAGTTAATCCTTTTGATATCTGTCATGGTCCATCCAATGGCAGTATTGCACTCTGAGAGTACCTTTAACAGCTGATTTTCCTGCACATCTAACAAACTGGATGAGATAATAACAGGTAGCGTAGTATTGGGGCCTAGAAAGCGTACCTGAGATGGGCTGACAATGGTTTCAACTCTAGTTTGGGAGGTTCTTCCACAGAGGTCTTGGTTGGCGGGCTCTCTCTTTTATCTAAGTGCAATGGTTTAAACTCAAGAGCCCTCGGCCATACTCCTTTACCTTCAAGTGCTAACACCCACTCTGCCAATTCCTCCCCATTTACCGCATCTATATCCATTAAACACGCAACAAGGGGGTCCTCAATAGTTAAGGATGCATCATCTTCCTCCACTATCACATCCACAACATCAATTAGAGAGCAGTTAGTGAACTCACTCGGTCGCCTCATGGATTTCTACACATTGAATGTGATTTCTTCATCATTAAGCCTGATCTTGAGCTCCCCGATCTCACAACCAATGAAAGCTCTGCCTGTGGACAAAAATGGCCTGCCCAAGATTATGGGAATCTCTTCATCCACTCGATAGTCTAGTATCACAAAATCAGCAGGGAACACAAACTTCCCCACTTGCACCAAAATATCATCCAGAATACCCGACGGTCTCTTCACTGTCCTATCAGCTAGCTGCAGCAACATGGAAGTTGGTCTGGCTCTACCAATACCCAGTCTCTTATAAATGGCCACGGGCATTAGATTAATGCTGGCCCCTAAATCACACAGTGCTTTGGCAAAAGCCAAATTGTCAATGGTGCAGGGAATTGTAAAACTCCCTGGATCAGACAACTTTTCTGCTATTGGTCGTGCCACAATACTGCAAGTCTGAGTTAAAGTCACAGTCGCTAAGTCTTGGAAATCAAACTTCCGGGACATCAAGTCCTTCATCATCTTCGTATACCCAGGCATCTCTTTCAGAGCATCAATCAGAAGAATGTTTACCTGTATCTGCTTCAGCATATCCAAGAACTTTTTGTACAGCTCATCCTTTTGGTATATGGCAAGCCTTTGAGGGAATGGGGCTGGCAGTCTCTTCTTCCTAGTGATTTGGGATTTTTCTTTCTCAACTACCACTTCAACTACGGGCTCTGGGGTTATTTCCACTTCCTTTTCAGCCTCACTCTTCCCACTAGGTTCTCCTTCAGCAGTTTGTACTGTTACCTTGGTCAAGTTTGCGGAATCATCAAGTTCTATTGGCACTGGTACTAGTGTCTCTGCCTGCCTGCTTTCACGAGCCAATTCTTGTTCCAAGCCTAAGTCCCTGCCATATCGGAGACTCACTACCATCATCTGCTTCGGGCCATGGTCCTTAGGATTCACCTGAGTATCTGCATGTAAAGTCCCAAGAGGACGATTGTTCACTGCCATATATATCTGGCCCAACTGCACTTCAATATTTTTAATAGTTGCATCATGTACATCTACTCTCTCACTCATTTTGGCAGTCGACCCAATCACTTGTTGCATCATCGCTTCAAGCCTGGAAAACCCATCTTCTTGCCTCCCCCCATGTTGTTGCTGAGGAGGGTGGTATGCTTGCTGCTGATTCTGATTGTTATAACCTTGTGGCCTCTGATAAGGTGCTACATTACCTTGAGGTATCATGGCACCCATGTTTCCATTGTTCTGTTTCTGGTGAGGTGGTCTATACGGTTGAACTTGCTGACCCCAGTTCTGTCCCCCTGTCTCTGGCCTCCATAATTTGACACATAATTTATGTTTTCTGGGTAAGGAGGGTGATCACACTCTGCATTCCACTGATTACCAAATGGGTTACTAAATGTAAGATGTGCATAAGCCCCCATTGGTTGTATCCACGATATGTACCTGCTGCTTTTGCCCTGATTCCTCCACCTTTTTAGTTAGTATGCTCATCTGTGTTATCAAGGTGGCCACATTCTCAGCAATAGTATTGGATGGATCGAAGGGAACTGGGTGAACTACAAGAGTAATGGGCGCATTCCTGGTTGTCCACCCCGAATTCTGCGCCATTTTATCAAGTAGGATCTGGTTTTTTCTCTATGTTTTGCTCAAGAATGCTCCACCAGCTGAAGCATCTACATTTGCCTTTACAGTATCCGCCAGACCCATATAAAAACGCTGCCCCAACATCTGCTCTGGAATACCATGGTGCGGACAGATAACCAACATTCCTTTAAATCGTTCCCATGTTTCCTGCAATGTTTCAACTGGCTTCTGTCTGAAGCTCAAGATTTCATCAATTTGTTGAGCTGTCTTGTTGGGTGGATGGAATTTGTTCACGAACTGCTTAACTAACTCCTCCCATGTGGTAATGGAATTAATGGGGAGCGAGTTTAGCCAAGTCTGGGCTGCTCCTGTCACTGAGAATGGAAACAACAACAGTTTTATTGCTTCCTGAGTGACATTTGGCTGCCTCTGAGTTTAAAATCGTCAGGAAATTCTTCAAATGTTGTTGGGGGTCCTCGATGTATGACCCTGAAAATAGTCCCTTGTTCTGCAGCAAGTGCAGCATATTATTTGTAATCTGAAAGGATTCAGCCTGTATCTGAGGGACTAGTATCGCAGTGGCCAAATTCTCCATCGTGGGTTGTGCCCAGTCATATAAAGGAGCCTCTGCCCCTATCTACGCAACTGGATCTACCACATCGTCCCCATTGTTGTTCCTGTTGTTTGGATCTTCCATGTCGGGCTCAAGTTGTTCAATTGATGGTTGTTGTTTGCTTTTCCGGTTGGCCCGGTTCAAGGCCTTGAAAACTTTCTCGGGTTCTGATAAGGCTTCAAATACTTCACCAGTTCTCCATGAGTTTCTAGGCATGCACATGTACAACCACGTTAGCAAACGTTAAAATTTCAATGTATAGATGAAAATTGAAGAAAATTGACTAAAAAATTTTGTATTTCTTCCAACTCTAATTCCTAACACCGTTAATCCCTCGGCAATGGCGCCAAAATTTGATCACACTCAACTATGTCTTATAAAAAGACTAAACGGACGTTGCAAATATAATCTGAGTATTTAGCCCAGAGTCGAATCCCATAGGGAATTAACCTATCAACTATTGTTGTTAGACTACTCGATTCTCAATAATCAAGTTCCCAAAGATTATGAATATCACTTTTCAGTATTTTTACTACTACATCTGAATGAAATTAAATAAACTAAAAGACAACCAATATTGAGGTGTAAACAGATGCGATAAAAGTCTAAGGTTATGGTTTCCCCCGTTGGTGAACTTCTTTCTTGGATACTTCCTATAGTTTTGATTTAGTTGTCTCTATCAATCATGAACACTCCAGCTACCATAATTCTCTCTCAAGTAATTATGTTAATTTACTAGACGCACTCTCTCAAGTTACGCTAGGTAGATTGCATTACAGTTAACTTTAGATTGCATTCAACCTCTAAACCCTCAGTTATGACTCTCGTCTATACTCCGGGAGTGATGTTGTTCAAACAGCTACCTAAATATGCACTCTCTCTCAAGTAGATACATAATAAATATGCACAGCTAATTGAGGATCCTTTCAATTAACTACAAAAAGAACGTAGTTGAATAAATAGAGATTAACAACCAATCAAAACTATATTAATATCACAATAAAGTCATCTCCCAACAGGTTCCACCAAAACCTTAGATTAGAAAAGTTAGCTACTCATAATAATGATGAAAACAACAAAAGAATTCATGAACAATGATAAAAATCACAAGAAAAGGAGATATGGATTGATGCCCAATTGCCCTCCTTGCCTCTTGCCCTTGCTTTTCTTATTCTAAACTCTAAATCTGGATAATCTACTCCTTTGGGTGAATTGAACCTTTTATAGGTTAAGTGGATTGCCCCCAAACTTCCAAAAGTACCCTTCTCGACGTATTTTTCCCGTCTGGACTAGCGCGGGCGCGCTAGTCTCGCGCTACAACCCGCGCTAATTGAGTTTAGCACTGCCCGGAAGATCACTGGACTAGCACGGGCGCGCTAGTCTCGCGCTAATACCCGCGCTAATGGGGTTTCCTACTGCCTCGAAAAATCTCCAGCCTTCAAATCACCTCGGAATTACCCCACGGCCTGTTATTCTTCAAATTCGCTCGGATCACCATCATAAGTCCTCAATAGCTTATTGTACTCCTGCGAAACAAAAAAATCACCATTAGATCCAATTTATCATTATTTAATACACTTAAGATCGTGAAGAATCATTAAGTTAGAGTATCAATATATGCTAAACTATGTGAATTCAGCCTATTATTCAGTGGTGTACCACCTGGTGGAAATTTCGTCAAGACTTCTTCATACAAGTCTCCATGAAGAAACACGTTGTTCACATCTAGTTGGTATAATTTCTAATTTCTCTTTATTGCTATTGCCATAGACACCTAATAGTAGTCATTTTTACCACTGGAGAGAACGTGTCTGTATAATCGACCCCTTCCCTTTGTGTATCTCCTCGAATAACTAATCTTGACTTTAGTCTCTCCAAACTCCCATCTGATCTAACCTTTACTTTGTAAACCCATTTGCATGGTAGTTCTTTCTTTCCGGCCAGAAGCGGAACTACTTCCCAAGTGCCATTAGATTCTAAAGCCTCAAGTTATTTTTCCATAGCCACTTTCCAACCAGGATGAAGTACCACCTCTCGGTAAGACTTAGGTTCAGTGATTTGGCATACTGAATTAATAAAATTTGATTGGATTGTGAAAGTGCAAAAAAAGAGAAAGAATGAAAAGGCGTTATAGGTGGGTTAGGAGATATAACTGTAGAAGTTGCATTACATATATAATCTGAAAGATACTTTGGTGCATTGTGCTCTCTGGTTGACCTGCGCAGCCCATCTGCTGGAAGTGGTTCACCTCTAGGAGCAGAATAATTGGAAATAGGAGAAACTAAACCTGTAGGACTAGGGGAAGAAAGTGAGGAGATCTCTTGTGTCATACCAATTTGATTCTGAGATTCTTGGTGGAAAGAAAAGATAGGTAAATTCTCATCAACAACAGGAAAGCTTGCTGGAAATAACTTTGACATAGGTGCAGAATATGATAAAGGAAATATAAACTCATAGAATTTGACATCTCTAGTCATAAAAACTTGATTGGACTGAAGGTTTAGAACTTTATATCCCTTTTCCCCAAAAGGATATCCTAGGAAGACACCCAAAATTTCCCTAGGATGTAGTTTATCCCTATTTTTGTTTAGAGTAGAAGTAAAACATAAACAACCAAAAGGTCGTAATGCGAATAACCTGGCATCTTTCCAAAAAAAACCTGATAGGGGGATTGTTGTTTTAGAACTCTTGAAGGAAACCTATTGATTAGGTATGTAGATGTTAACAAGCAGCCCCCTCAATATTTCTTTGGCAAATGAGATTGAAAAAGTAGAGCTCTACAAGTTTCTAACAAATGCTTGTGTTTTCTTTCTACTAACTCATTTTGTTATGGGGTAGCAGTACAATAAGTATGGTGTATGATTCCTTAGAAAAAAAACTGAAGAAACAATCTCTGTTCCTAATTCATATGCATTATCAGATCTAATTACTTTAATCTTGGCTGAAAATTGTGTTTCAATAAGGGTCAAAAAGGACTTTAAAGTAGGAAAAACATTAGATTTTGAAGGAAAAAGATAAGTCCAATTAGATCTTGAGAAATCAACCACAATAGTTAGAAAATATCTCTCCCCTTTGTATGTAGGAACATTATATGGACCCCGAGTGTCTATGTGAAGCATCTCAAAACAATGTTTGGATGTTATATTACTAGTTGGAAAAGGCAATTTGGATTGTCTTGCCATGGGACCTATGTCACAAGGAAAAATATGTTTGTATGAGTATGACAAGGTATATTCTTGATGTTGTTCACTGCATGAAAGAGAAGGTGTCCCAATATTAAATGCCAAAGTCTATTGGGGCTCATAGAATGAGAAATATTAGTTTCATCCATAGTCATCTTCTCATTAGGTGCAAAAGAATCATTTACATATGTTTGAACAGATTCTGGGGCAGAATTAAAAGACTGGACAAAAGACTCAGAATTGCCTAAACTACAAGTCTTCTCAAGACTTTAGGGAAATAAAGTAAAGATCCTGAACAAGTAGGATCAAACACAGACACTCTAGATTTTAATGAACCATCTTTCAGCAGATAGATTCCTGCATTGGCTTCACCAAGCATTATTTGCCTCTTCAGAGGAGAGGCCTGCACAAAACATCCAATTTTAGAAAAAATGACAAGGCAGTTCAGTTGAATGCACAACTGGTTAACAGAAAGAAGATTATGTTTAAAACTAGGTATATATAGAATATTGTGTAATTGAAATTCTGGTGAGAGAGAAACACTTCCTATGTATACCACATAAGAATTTGGCAATTTCACTTGAATAGGGACAACGAGAGCTCTCATGTTTCTTAACTGCGTTTTATCAAATTTCATATGCTGGGAAGCCCCAGAATCTATTATCCAATATTTAGATGTATGAATGGTAAAACAAGAGATAGAGTTGTAGCAGGAAGAACTTTTACCCACAATGTTGACACTGGCATTGGCATCAGTACCTGAACCATTAGAGGTTTCAACTTGCATAGCCTGTAACATGTGGGTCAGCCGCTCATACTATTCTTTAGACAACCCATGTGTGCTTATCATAGCAGATACAGTTCCTCCAATGCCCACTGTACCACCCGAGTTTTCGCCTTCCTCAACAGTGGCAACATTAGCTTGGATGCTTCCATAATTTCTCTTAGGTTTGGTGAACTTAAAGGAGTGTGGATATCCAACCAATTTGTAGAACTTTTCTTTGTTATGCCCTGATTTCTCGCAATATGAGCAAAATTGATTGTTTCTCTTTCCTTCATTGCTGAAATTTTGGTTATTTTCTCTGTATTCAGTATTGCTTTTCTGTCCATTCCATTTTGGTGCATTAACATTGAAGACACTAGATTCAATGCACACTTGGCTTGCAGAATGAACATCCCTTTGATATTCTTCATGGAGAATGATAGAGTAGGCTTGTGCTGTAGAAGGTAGGGGCTTCATCATGAGTATGTTTCCCTAACACCTGACTATCCTTCATTCAGACCCATGAGGAACTGGATACTTCTGGTCCTCATTCATTTTGTGGTTTTGACTCTTGTCTCCACACCTACATTCACAACTGCAAGTCGTGAATGTATTAAGAACTTTCATTTGGTCCCAAATCCTTTTGAGTCTAGTAAAATATGCTGCAACATCACTGGTGCCTGTGAAATATTGTTGAGTTCTCTTTGTAGCTGAAACAACTTAACACCATCATCCTGTCCATATCTATGCTCCAGCTCACTCCAAAGTTCTTCAGCAGTTTGAGAGTAAATCACATTCTCAACTATATCTTTGATCAAAGCGTTCAGCAGCCATGCAATGACCATGTCATTGCATCTTCTCCATTGTTCAAATAGAGGTGAGCTTTCTTCTGGGATTTTGCAAGTTCCATTTATAGATCACAACTTGTTTTTAGCAGAAAGTGAAATCAAAACTCCCCTCCTCCAATTTTCATAACTGCTTCCATCAAAATTAACATTAATCATATTCATTCCAGGTGAATCTGATGAGTTAAGAAAATAGGGGTGAGATCCATCCACTAAGCTTGTAGCGGCAACAAGATTAGTTCCATCAATGGGATTTGGAACAGTGCCCGTGGAAGCTATTCCAGATGAAACATCAGATTCAAAGGGGACTGCCATAGCAACTCAAAGGAAATAAGGATCAGAAAAGAGAGAAAAGAAAAAAAATGTATATCTGTGTATTAGAGCTCCTGCTCTGATACCATGAAAGCAGAAAAAATGCAGAGAAAGATTTTCTTAACCTTTTTGCATTTCTGCTATGTGTATTACAAAGTATATATCCTATTATATACAAAACTAGGAATGTAAAGTGACAAAAAATCTACAGTTGTATCTGTACAATAGACAAATTATAAAAAGTTGTACAAGGACACTTTAAGAACAATGTATTGTATAATAGGACAAAGTATTAAGGAACCTGATTTGTTGTTATCCATCATCTTCTAGAAAATTCCATAATAAATGCAAGACAGCTATAATGGATCCCTTAGTCACGTGTAACCGGTCCAATATGTGTTTGTGTTTGCTTTGCTCAGGCTTAATATATGTGTGTTGTGTTTAGGCCCAATATATTCGTTATGTTTACTTACCCTTTATTCTGTAGGGTTTGACCTTAGAAGCTTCATCTTCAACAGGTGTAAAAATATTTATATAATCAATTCATTTAAAAAAAACCAAATGCAAGTTTATTTAATACAATATTGATCGATAACCTAATATAAATGGTAAGTAAATTTTAATAACATTCTGAATTACAGACGACATCAGATCGAAATCCTAGGAGGTAAAGTGTCCTTTTGAACGATAAAGTAAGCTATAAATGGAGATATATTTAAGGTATTAGGTATCTTATATTAATGATGCTTAAAAAAAATTTAACTTTTAATTAGTTAAGTACTAGTCCACCCCTGCATTCCTTTTTCGGAACCTCAATCCGATATTGTTCAACAATATTATTAATAGAAAAAGTTAGCAAGAAATTTAAAGAAGGAAAATTTCTTCTTTTTCCATCCTCAACGACGAATCTATTAGGACACTTAGTATATGTTTGTATCTATCTCTTATATGAGATGTAGGTGTTTAATCAAAGAATCGAATTTTTAGTTAAAGTTATTTTAAGAAGTACTCGGGCTTCTGATAACCAAGAAAATTCACTAAGAATAATAATAGAAATTAGACTTGTAAAATAGGAAAATAATAAGTGCACAGAAATGTAAATATATTTCAGTAGTGGTTCGAACGCATGTCTACAAGTGAGATCTTATTCTTTTTTATAGGGAATTTCTTAATATAACGTCTACTTTTCTTAAATGATTGAGCATTAATGAATATTTATCATTAATGTAACGTTACAATAGGTAATCGTAATCGTTGCGTGAAGATTTTGTAACGTTTAGCTCATTGATTGAAGATATATGAATCTGCCCTTTATTCTGCGTTCATTCTGACCGTGTCTCTTCAACTCCTCAATTAGACAGGAGCTTCCGCTTCTAATTATCTCGTGGGTGTTTACCCCGTATCTCTTTGTTCCGTACATCTTTCTAAACTTTCATCCAATTGTCGCTCTTCCATTGCTCCGCATATATTGCTTTGTCATCCAAGATATTACACGTGTAATGTCTATTTTTTACCAATACATAATGCTTAATTTACTACTATTTACCTTTTATATATAACTTGGTCTTTCTTATACTTATCTCATCACATAAGACGATATACTTATCTCGTATACATATTTCTCACTATATATATAGATGTTAGATCACAATCGGACAAAAATAATACTCTTGGAAAAAGGTATATATAGCTACTATCGTTTCTCATGCATGCACAATAATTTCTTTATTTTTCATTACATACAAAATATAGCAGCTTTTTTCTGTACGATTGTTCGTTTGATTTTTTTTTTTTTTTTTTTTTTTTTTTTTTT
>MDKJ01124815.1:0-33242 GCA_005239525.1 Nicotiana knightiana
GAGGGTTTGAACCATTTTTCATATTTTGAACTTGGGAGCTCGGGAAAGTGCGATTTTAGGGGATATTTTCACATGGGCAATTTGGGTAAGTGATTCGTACTTGGTTTAGACTAATTCCCATGATTATACTCTTAAATCTATCCTTTAAATTCGAATTTATGGTGGAAAACTGGGGGGAAATTGGATAAAGTTCCTAGGCCAAATTTTTGAGTTTGATCGGGATTTTGATATCTGATTTGAGTAATTCTTATATGGTTAGAATCGTGAGTGAATGTGTGTTCGGAATTTATAATTTTTACTCATTTCCGAGACGTGGGCCTGGGGAACTTCTTGGGAAATTTTCCTAATTTCGCGTATTAGCCTTGAACTAATTAGCTAGATCAATTTCTTACAATGATATTTACATTATGCAATTGAATTGAATAGATTTGGGCCATTCAGAGTCGGGTACTCGTGGCAAGAGCGTGGTTTTGAGTTGAGTAGAGCAGTCGAGGTAAGTGGTTTGCCTAACTTTGTGTTGGGAACTTCCCCTTAGGTTTTTTTTGATACTATTTGTCATATAGGTTCCGTGTACGTGAGGTGACGAGTACGTGCACGGGCCATTGTTGCTAAAATTCCATTTTTCCTCCTAAGCCATAAATCATTTCACTCTTATTTTACTGTTTAATGTGCTAATTGTGTAGTTTAGACTAGGAAGGAGCATGCCTACCTGTTTTACCTGAAATTTCTATTTGATACTATGTGCGAGATGTTTAGTTAGTCCTATCCTGTGTTTTGCATGTGACTTTTCTCCTGAACTGTTTAAATAAACCTTATCTGACATTCATTCGCATTTCATATTTAAATTGGGACTACAGACGTATTCCGGGAGCTTTTCCCCTGTACTGCATATTTAAATTGGGACTACAGACGTATTCACGGAGCTTTCCCCCTGTACTGCATATTTAAATTGGGAGTACAGACGTATTCCGAGAGCTTTCCCCCTGTACAACATATTTAAATTGGGAGTACGGACGTATTCCGGGAGCTTTTTCCCTGTACTGCATAATCATTTGAAACTACGGGACGGTATCCCGGGAGATTTCACTTTGTGAAATATATATATTATGTTGAGCCGAGGATTTTCTTACTGTAAACTTATATTATTTTTCTTAAACTGTTTACTGTAGACATTACCTATCTTTTGTACTGTTTTAAACTGACTTATTTAGAAATCTGGTAGAGCCTTAACCTGACCTCGTCACTACTTGACCGGGGTTAGGCTTGGCACTCACTGGGTACCAAATGTGGTGTACTTATTCCCTTTCCTGCACATGTTTTCATGTGCAGATCCAGGTACGAGCTATTAGCCTCGTGATTAGTTGTTGCTGCTGATTCCGGGAGACTGCAAGGTACTTCTGCCGCGTCCGCAGAATCCTCCGAGTCTCCTTTTATTCTATCTTGTAGAAACGTTCTCATGTACTTTTCCAGTTTTTTTAGAGCTACTGTAGTGTTAGAAGCTTGTGACTGTTTGTGATATTTCCAGGTTTTGGGAAGTTACATTTTGTACGTTCCAAGTGGCGATGTTTCATTAGTAGATTTACTTTATTTCGTCTCTATTTTGTTGTTTCTATTTAATACCTTTATTGAAATTAGGCTTACCTAGTCGGAGAGACTAGGTGCCGTCACGATGCCTTTCGGAGGGTAAATCGGGTTGTGACAAGTTGGTATCAGAGCGTCTAGGTTCATAGGAGTCACAAGTCACAAGCCGATTTATTAGAGTCTTGCGGATCGGTGCGGAGACGTCCGTATCTATCTTCGGGAGGCTATGTAACTATTAAGAACAATCATATTTCTTTGATTTCCTTGTCGTGCGATTCATTGACATCAAAATTATAAAATTCTATTCTATTCTTTCCCGCAGATGGTGAGGACCCGTACTGGGAGGACCGACGACAGGCACCCGAGCCCCCTTCCAAAGCCGCCAGAGGCCGAGGTTGGGGTAGAGGACGACCACGCGGTGCAGCCCGAGCACCGGCGAGAGCAGCAACAGAGAGCCTATAGCAGCCCCAACTGGAGAGCCGGCACAGGAGGTCCCTATTGCTGCTCCAGCCTTACAGGAGACTTTAGCTCAAATCATGAGCATGTTCAGCACTCTAGCTCAGGCTGGACTACTTTCGATAACTCCCTCTACATCTCAGGGCCGGGGGAGGGGCAGTAACTCCCGCAGCCTACACTCTTGAGCAGAGAGGCTAGGTTGATCAGCCCCAGAGTATATTCTTCCCCCAGTGGCTCGGGTACAGCATGGGACCAGGGTAGCTGCTTCTGAGGTAGAGCAACTCATACTTGAGAGGTACACGAAGTAACCCACCTATTTTCAGCAGACTAGCTTTAGATGACGCTCTGGGATTTCTTGAGAAGTGTCATCGTATTCTCCGCACTATGGGCATTGTGGAGACCAGTGGGCTTTCTTTCACTGCTTTCCAGCTGAGGGGAGCGGCATATCAATGGTGGCGGGCCTATGAGCTGAGTAGTCCAGACGAAGCAGCCTTACTCACTTGGACTCAGTTTTTAGAGATGTTTCTGCGAGAGTATGTCCCTCAGAGCCTCAGGGATACTTGGCGCACAGAGTTCGAGTAGTTACGCCAGGGTACTATGACTGTGTCGGAGTATGCAGTCTGATTCAGTGAGTTAGCTCGGCATACACCAGCCTTGGTTGCCACAGTCAGAGAGAGGGTTTGCCGCTTCATTGAGGGACTTCACCCTAGTATTCGGACCAGTATGGCTAGAGAGTTGGAGATGGATATCACTTATAAGCAGGCAGTGAGTATTGCCAGGAGAGTAGAGGGCATGTTCGCCCAGGACCGAGAGGAGAGAGAGTCCAAGAGGTCTCGAGAGACTGGCCATTTTTCAGGAGCTCGTGCACCAGCAACACGTTACGGTAGGGGATTTGTGGGTCGCCCTGTTCATTCAGTCCTTCTAGTAGCCAGCGGTATTCTAGCTCCTCCTAGACCTCAGGAGTTCTATTATGCACTGCCAGTATCCAGTGTGCCTCCAGTTCGAGGTGTTATTACCGGCCAACCTAGCAGGCTAGCTCCTATTTAGCCTCATCCACAGCCTCCTCCGAGGGGTTTTTTTCAGTGTGGTGACACTCTTCACGTGATTAGATATTGCCCCAGGGCCAGGGGGTTCACCTCCACAGTCTTATCAGCTTCCACGTGCTCCACCGGGTCCTCTGGCTATTCTTCCAGCCCCAACTTCCACTCCACCTCCTCAGTCAGCTCGAGGTGGAGGTCGGGGAGGTAGAGGTCGCCCTAGAGGGGGAGGCCAGGCCAGATACTATGCCCTTCCAGCCCGTTCCGAGGCTGTTGCTTCAGACTCAGTTATCACAAGTATTGTCCATGTCTGCCATATGGATGCATCAGTATTACTTGATCCAGGCTCTACGTATTCATATGTGTCCTCTTATTTTTCTCCACATTTGGGGATATCTCGGGATTCTTTGAGTTCCCCTGTTTATGTATCTACTCCTATGGGGGACTCTCTGGTTGTAGACTGCGTATATCGGCCGTGTTGATTTCTCTTAGTGGTTTTGAGACCAGGGCTGATTTGATATTACACAGCATGGTAGATTTTGATGTTATCTTGGGCATGGAATAGTTGTCGCCCCATTATGCTATTATTGATTGTCACGCTAAGACCGTGACACTGTCTACGCCAGGCTTGTCGAGAATAGATTGGAGAGGTACCTTAGAGTATACTCCCCGCAGGGTCATTTCTTACCTTAAGGCTCAGCGGATGGTTGAAAAGGGGTGTGATGCGTATTTGGACTATGTGAGAAATGTCAGTGTTGATACCCCTCCAGTTGAGTCAGTCCCAGTAGTGAGGGACTTTCATGATGTTTTCCCAGCTAATCTTCCGGGTATGCCGCCCGACAGAGATATTGACTTCGGCATTGATTTGTTGCCAGACACTCAGCCCATTTCTATTCCTCCTTACCATATGGCTCCTCCTGAGTTGAAGGAGTTGAAGGATCAGTTACAGGAGTTTCTTGATAAGGGTTTCATCAGACCCAGTGTATCACCTTGGGGTGCTCCGGTATTATTTGTGAAGAAAAATGATGGTTCTATGCGTATGTGTATTGATTATCGGCAGCTGAACAAGGTTACAGTGAAGAACATATATCCTTTGCCTCGCATTCATGATTTATTCTACCAACTACAGGGTTCCAGAATATTCTCCAAGATTGACTTGCGATCTGGCTATCATCAGCTGAAGATTCGGAAGTCGGACATCCCGAAGACTGCCTTCACTACCAGATATGGTCACTATGAATTTCTTGTCATGTCATTTGGGCTGACCAATGCCCCATCAGCTTTTATGCATTTTATGCATAGTGTGTTCCGGCCTTATCTTGATTCCTTTGTCATTGTGTTTATTGACGACATTCTGGTGTATTGCCGATCACGGGAAGATCATGATCAGCACTTGAGAATCGTGCTTCAGACTTTGAGGGAGAAGAGATTGTATGTGAAATTCTCTAAGTGTGAGTTCTGGCTTGATTCAGTGGCATTCTTGGGCCACACAGTATCTTGTGATGGGATCAAAGTAGATCCGAAGAAGGTGGAGGCGGTACAGAGTTGGCCTAGACCGTCATCAGCTACAGAGATCCGCAGTTTTCTTGGTTTGGCAGGGTACTACCGTCGCTTTGTAGAGGGGTTTTCATCTATTGCAACACCTATGATCAGACTGACCCAGAAGGGTGCTCCGTTCAGGTGGACCGAGGAGTATGAGGAGGGCTTTCAGAAGCTCAAGAAAGCTTTGACTTCGGCCCCAGTATTAGTGTTGTCTATAGGTTTGGGGTCCTACACTATCTACTGTGATGCCTCGAGGATTGTACTTGGAGCAGTATTGATGCAGGACGGCAGGGTGATTGCCTACGCGTCCAGACAGTTGAAGGTGCATAAGAAGAATTATCCGGTTCATGACCTCGAGTTAGCAACTATTGTTCATGCCATGAAGGTCTGGCGTCATTATTTGTACGGTGTTCCATGTGAGATTTTTACGGATCACCAGAGTTTACAGTAGTTGTTCAGGCAGAAGGACCTCAATTTGCGCCAGCGGAGATGGTTGGAGTTACTAAAGGACTATGACATCACTATATTATACCACCTGGGGAAGGCCAATATGGTTCCCGACGCCTTGAGTCACCGAGCGAAGAGTTTGGCATATCTTCCGGCGGTTGAGAGGCCCTTAGCCTTGGATGTTCAGTCCTTAGCCAGTCAATTCATGAGATTGAATCTTTTAGATCCCTGCCGGGTTTTAACTTGTGTGGTGACTCGGTCTTCCCTTTATGACCGCATTCGAGAGTGCCAGTATGATGATCCCCACCTTCTGGTTCTTCAGGACAGGGTTCGGCGAGGTGACGCCAGGGATGTGACTATAGGAGATGACAGTGTGATGAGGATGCAGGGTCGGGTCTGTGTGCCCAATGTGGATGGGCTTCGGGAGTTGACTCTTGAGGAGGCCCATAGCTCGCGATATTCCATTCATTCGGGTACCGCGAAGATGTACCAGGATCTGAGGCATCACTATTGGTGGAGAAGGATGAAAAAGGATATAGTGGAGTTTGTGGCCAAGTGTCTCAACTGTCAACAAGTCAAATATGAGCATCAGAGGCCAGGAGGGCTACTTCAATAGATTGAGCTTCCAGAGTGGAAGTGGGAGCGGATCACCATGGACTTTGTGGTTGGACTTCCTCGGACTTTGAAAAAGTTTGATGCTATTTGGGTGATTGTAGATCGACTGACCAAGTTAGCCCATTTCATTCCAGTGTTGACTACATACTCCTCCGAGAGGTTGGCGGAGATTTATATCAAGGATATTGTTTGCCTCCACGGTATTCCAGTATCTATCATTTCAAACAGAGATACACAGTTCACTTCACGGTTCTGGAGAGCCGTTCAGCATGAGCTAGTCACCAGGGTAGAGTTGAGTACATCTTTTCACCCTCAGACAGACGGGCAGTCCGAGCGCACGATTCAGATTCTTGAGGATATGCTCCGTGCTTTTGTGATGGATGTTGGAGGGTCATGGGACCGATATTTTCCACTTGCATAGTTTGCTTATAATAACAGCTACCAGTCCAGCATTCAGATGGCATCGTATGAGGCTTTGTATGGTAGACGGTGCCGGTCCCCAATGATATGGTTTGAGCCGGGCGAGGCCCGATTGTTGGGTACAGATTTGGTCCAGGATGCCCTGGACAAGGTGAATGGGATTAAGGAGAGACTTCACACAGCTCAGTCCAAGCAGAAGAGTTATGCGAACCGGAAGGTTCGTGATTTGGCATTTATGGCTGGTGATTGAGTTTTACTTCGGGCATCTCCTATGAAGGGCGTCATGAGGTTCGGGAAGAAGGGTAAGCTGAGTCCGAGATTCATTGGTCTTTTTGATGTGTTGCGATGTGTTGGTGAGGTTTCTTATGAGCTAGCCTTGCCTCCCAACCTAGCAGGAGTTCATCCGATATTCCACGTCTCTATGCTCCAGAAGTATCACGGTGACCCGACTCATGTTTTGGATTTGAAAATTCAGTCCAGCTGGACAAGGATCTATCATATGTTGAGGAGCCAGTAGCTATATTGGATAGACAAGTCAGAACGCTCAGGTCAAAGAATATAGCATCAGTCAAGGTTAAGTGGAGGGTTCAGTCGGTCGAGGAGGCGACTTGGGAAACCGAGCAGGATATGCGCAGTCAGTGCCCTCATCTTTTCATAGCTTCAGGTATGTCTCTATACTCGTTCGAGGATGAACATTTTTCTTAAGAGGGGGAGAATGTAACGACCCGGTCGGTCGTTTTGAGAGTTGGCGCCCCGATCCCCTAATAACTGCCTTCCCCACTTTTATATCTGCTTATGGGACTTGTTGGATGATTAGTTGCAAAATTCAGAGAGTTTTTGGACACATAGTACCTATATATGAGTTTAAGCTTTAGAAATCGAATCGTAGTTGGAACTGTGTGAAGACTGATCTAGAATGGAATTTCGTCGACTCTGTTAGCTCTGTTGGGTGATTTTGAAGTTAGGATCTTGTTTGGAATGTGTTCTCAAGGTATGTAGTAGATTTAGGCTTGAATTGACGAAAGTTAGAATTTCGGCGATTTTGGCCGATAGGTGAAATGATATCAGGCTCGGAATGAAATTCCGAGAGCGGTTGTAGGTCTGTGGTGTTATTTATGACCTGTGTGTAAAATTTGAGGATATTCAGACCAGTTTTGATGTGTTTCGGCATCAGTTGTGGATTTTGGAATTTCATAAGTTCTTAGGCTCGAATCCATGCATAATTGGTGATTTTGATGTTATGGGACGTGTTTTGAAAACTTGACTAAGTTTGAATGAGGTATTAGGACTGGTTGGTACATTTAGTTGAGGTCCCGGGGGCCTCGGGTGCTCAAAAGGGCATTTTTAGCCTTGTGTATTTTGCTGGTTTTCTAGTGTTATTGCAACAACTTTTTATTCATTGTGATCGTGTGAGAGAATCCGTGATCGTGTAAAGTAGGTGGAGGCAGGCAGGATTTTTGTTCTCTGCAATCGCATAAAGAGGTTCGCGATCGCATAGGTTGCGCAGCTTAGCCACTTCGTTCACGTGGGCACCGTTGCGTTCGCGTAGAAGAATATAGGCAGCAGGTGTTTGAGCGTATCTCTACGCGGTCGCGTGAGGCCAACCGCGATTGTGTAGGTCTGTGTAGGTTGAGGGACGCGTTCACGAACAAATCCCTGCGTTCGCGTAGAAGAAATTTTAGGCGTGTGTTTGTTACACTCCACGATCACGACTGGGGGTCCGCGATCGCACTGAAGAAGAACTGGGCAGAATCATAAAAGACCCAAAATCGAGGGTTTGAACCATTTTTCATATTTTGAACTTGGGAGCTCGGGAAAGTGCGATTTTTGGGGAGATTTTCACCTGAGCAATTTGGGTAAGTGATTCCTACTTGGTTTAGAATAATTCGCATGATTATACTCTTAAATCTATCCTTAAATTCGAATTTATGGTGGAAAATTGGGGGAAAATTGGATAAAGTTCCTAGGCCAAATTTTTAAGTTTGATCGGATTTTGATATCCGATTAGAGTAATTCTTATATGGTTAGAATCGTGCGTGAATATGTGTTCAGAATTTATAATTTTTACTCGTTTCCAAGACGTGGGCCGGGGGGACTTTTTGGACGATTTTCCTAATTTTGCGTATTAGCCTTGAACTAATTAGTTAGACCGATTTCTTACAATGATATTTACATTATTTAGTTGAATTCAATATATTTGGGCCATTCGGAGTCGGGTACTCGTGGCAAGAGCGTGGTCTTGAGTCGAGTTGAGCAGTCGAGGTAAGTGGCTTGCCTAACTCTGTGTTGGGGTTTTCCCCTTAGGTTTTTTTGATACTATTTGTCGTATATGCGTCGTGTATGTGAGGTGAAGAGTACATGCACGGGCCATTGTTTCTAAAATTCCATTTTTCCTCCCATACCATAAATCATTTCACTCTTATTTTACTGTTTAATGTGCTAATTGTGTAGTTTAGATTAGGAAGGAGCATGCCTACCTGTTTTACCTGAAATTTCTATTTGATACTATGTGCGCCATTTTTAGTTAGTCATATCCCGTGTTTTTCCTGTGACTTTTCTCCTGAACTGCTTAAATAAACCTTATCCGGCATTCATTCGCATTACATATTTAAATTGGGACTACGGACGTATTCCGGGAGCTTTCCCTAGTAGAATATTTAAATTGGGACTACGGACGTATTTTGGGAGCTTTTCCCCTATACTGCATATTTAAATTGGGACTACGGACGTATTCCGGGAGCTTTCCCCCGTACTGTATAATCATTTGAAACCACGGGACGGTATCCCGAGAGATTTCACTTTGTGATATATATATTATGCTGAGCCAAGGATTTTCTTACTATAAACTTATATTGTTTTTCTTAAACTGTTTACTGTAAACATTACCTATCTTTTGTACTGTTTTAAACTGACTTATTTAGAATTACAGTAGAGCCTTAACCTGACCTCGTCACTACTTGACCGGGGTTAAGCTTGGCACTTACTGGGTACCGAATGTGGTGTACTCATGCCCTTTCCTACACATGTTTTCATGTGCAGATCCAGGTACGTGCTATCAGCCTCGTGGTTAGTTGTTGCTGCTGATTCCGGGAGACTGCAAGGTACTTCTGCCGCGTCCGCAGAATCCTCCGAGTCTCCTTCTATTCTATCTTGTAGAAACGTTCTTATGTACTTTTGCACTTTTAGTTAGAGCTACAGTAGTGTTAGAAGCTTGTGATTGTTTGTGATATTTTCGGGTTTTGGGAAGTTATATTTTGTACGTGCCAAGTGGCGATGTTTCAGTAGTAGATTTACTTTATTCCGTCTCTATTTTGTTGTTTTTATTTAATACTTTTATTGCAATTAGGCTTACCTAGTCGTAGAGATTAGGTGCCGTCACGATGCCTTTCAGAGGGTAAATCGGGTCGTGACACTTAGCCCCCTCCACTCTCAACACTCTCTCAAACCATATAATGCAATTATCCCTTCTCCCCGCAAAAAATCTTAACACCATAGACAAAATTCAAAAAGATTTTACATAGGGTAGCACGTCGGAGAAAAGGAAAATGCATCTTTTTAATTGGGATACTATTACCAGACCTAAGTATACCAGTCATTTTGAGAGTTAGAGCCCTGATCCTCTAATAACTGCTTTCTCCATGTTTGTTTCTTCTATTGTGACTTGCCGGAGTGATTGGTTATGGAATTCGGGGAGTCTCGGGACACTTAGTCCAAGTTGTGAGTTTAAGCCTTAGAATTTGGACCGTAGTCGGAACTGTGTGAAGATGGGTTCGGAATGGAATTTCTGTCGATTTCGTTAGCTCCGTTGAGTAATTTTGGGGTTAGGAGGACGTCCGGAATGTGTTTTGGAGGTTTGTAGTAGATTTAGGCTTGAATTGGCGGAAGTTTTTCGGTGATTTCGGCCGATAGGGGAAATTTTGATATCGAGCTCGGAATGGAATTTCGGAAGTGGCTGTAGGTTCGTAGTGTCATTTATGACCTGTGTGTCAAATTTAAGGTCATTCGGACTAGGTTTGACGTGTTTCGGTATCGTTTGTGGATTTTGAAAAAAGGCTAATTTCCTTAGCTTGAATTCATGTTTAATTCTTGTTTTTGGTGTTATTCGATGCGGTTTGAAGGCTCGACTAAGTCCGAATGATGTTATAGGACTGGTTGGTAGGTTTGGTTGAGGTCCCGGAGGCCTCAGGTGTATTTTAGATGCTCAACAGGAAGAATTTTGGACTTAGGCAAATTTTCTGGTGTGCTGAATCTGTCACTTTCGCACCTGCGGATGCTGGACCGCAGGTGTGGCACTGCATAAGCGGCTTGGTAATTACAGAAGCGGACAAGGGACAAGTCTTCAGGGACCGCAGATGTGGCTGGGGAACCGCAGATGCGGCCCCAGCCCGTTAAGTGACTTTTCGCACCTGTGATTAGTATGAACAATTCAATGCCATATCTATCATTTTATCTTGCATCGCATATTTAAATTGGGACTACATGCGTATTTCGGGAGATCCCCCTGTACTGCATATTTATTTTGGGACTACAAACGTATTCCGGGAGATTCTCCCTGTACTGCATATTTATTTTGGGACTACGTACGTATTCTGGGAGATTCCCCATGTACTACATATTTACTTTGGGACTACGGACGTATTCCAGGATATCCCCCTGTACTACATATTTACTTTGGGACTACAGACGTATTCCGGGATATCCTCCTGCACTGCATAATCATTTGGAACTACAGGATGGTATTCCGGGAGATTCCACCTTGAGTTTACCTTGTTCTGAGCCAAGGACTCCCTTGACTGTTAAGTTTTCGAATGTTTTCTTTAGTTGTTTACTGTAAAATTTGCTTATCTACTTTACTGTTTTAAATTGATTATATTTACTCTAGTAGGGCCTTAACCTGACCTCGTCACTACTTGACCAAGGTTAGGCTTGGCACTTACTGGGTACCAATGTGGTGTACTCATGCCCTTTCCTGCACATGTTTTTGTGTGCAGATCCAGGTACGAGCTATCAGCCTCGAGGGTAGTATTTGCTACCGATTCTAGGAGACTACAAGGTACTTCTGCCGCGTCCGCAAAATCTACTCCATCGTTTAGGATCTTTTTATATACTTCCATACTTGTTTAGAACTACAGTAGTTATTAGAAGCTTGTGACTTGTGACATTCAGGGTCATTGTGAGAATATTTTGTATGAGCCGAGCGGCACTATTTTGCTATTTAGATAATGCCTTTATTTTCCTTATTTCTTGTGTTTTTATTAAAGTGTTCCCTTAATATTAGGCTTACCTAGTTGTAGAGACTAGGTGCTGTCACGATACCTTTCCGAGGGTAAATTGGGTCGTGACACTTAGGAGCTTGGAGGCCTTGGCATCAGGAAAGCTAAGTCAAAAAATATTGCCATATTAACCAGCCTATCTTGGAGAGCTCTTAATAACCCATTTGCCCTATGAGCAAAAATCTTGACCAACAAATACTGTAGCAACGGTATTAAAAAGCCAAGGTCACACACTAAGAATAGTCTCTTAACAAGATGGCTCCATTTCAATATTCGATGGACGGTTGACAAAAATTCCCTACTACACATATGGGGTAGTAACTGGATACCAAGGGTCAACAATCTTAGGGATCGTATCATAGGTCACTTAAATAAAGAGGAATCTTGTTTGAGAATAAGATATATTGGTGGAACAGGATAATGGGGCCTAGAAAAAATCTCATTTGAAATCCCAAATGATATCATCAATCACATAAAAACAGTGGATTTAACACATAACCCAAACAATAACTCTCCCTTATGGATTCTCAATAACACTGATATCTTCACAATGAGCTCATGTTATAATCTTTGGGAAGATAATGAGCAAATGTCAAGAACTTCAAATGGATTTGGGAACTTAAGTGCCCCAACAAAATAAAATTCTTCATGTGGAAATGCTATCATGATAGAATCTCGACCCGTGTATGTCCAGTTTGTAAAACCTCTAACGAATCCACAAGCCACATTTTTTTGAAATGTTATATTGCAAAATCCTTATGAGAATCGATGGGATGGAAAACCACCACCAATAATGGGAATGTAACAAGATCGATCATCTAAAGGGTGCTAACGTAACACTCCACAATCAACATACACAATGGGAAGAATTATTTCCATACACATTGTGGATCATTTTGAATAATAAGAACCTTAACAACCAAAACAACACATCCCATAAAATTACCCCCCAAAATATAATCAAGTTAGATTTAGAATTTAAATTCATAGCTATTTAATCCGACAACATATACGATTTAAAAAAATATTAATGTAAGTTGGCACCCTCCCCAAAAAGGATGGTACAAGATTAATATTGATGGTGCTTTCAACAACAATTTCTTACAAGGAGGCATGGGAGGAGTTATACGAAATTCCAAAGGGGAATGGATGACCGAATGCCACAATAAAAACCCATGCACTGACTCTGCTGCAAGTAGAATTACAAGCTCTACAACAAGCTCTCCAACTAATTTTGCAGGAGAATCTACTACCTATCGAAGTGGAGACGGATTCAACTCACGTAATGCATATGCTTGAGAAAAACTACCATACTTATGCAAATTTAATTTCACAATGCAGGTGGCTAATAGTGCAAGCAATGCGGAAGGGGAAAGTCGTGCTGAAGCATAATTTTAATGAAGGAAACATGGTGGCACACATTTGGTATAAGGAAGCACTTAAGCAGACCAGCATAAATAAATGTAGTTGTCACGCCCTGAAATCCCACCGTCGGGTCGTGATGGCGTCTAATGTTGGACCCGCTAGACAAGACAACGTGTGTAGTTAAACTAGCATCATAACCTCATTCTAACAGAATAAACTAAATTAGTTCACAAATTAAACAGCGGAAATAAATACGATTTTAAGCTAAGTAAAGACAATCACAATACGTTGACGCAAAATTTTCCAAAACCTGGTGTCACTAACTCACGAATTGTCTAAGAGTGCTAAATACAAGTCTGAAAGGAAATACATGTCTGCCTCTGAAACTAAAGGTAAAACAAGACAGAATCGAAGACAACGGGATGGAAGAGACGCCAAGGCCCACGAACGCCAACGGGTATACCTTGAAGCCTCTATGATGAGCTGGAAGACACTCCCACTAATGATGTCCTCCGGGTCCGGCTGCGTAATCTGCACAACATAAAGAAGTGCAGGTGTAGCATCAGTACAACCGACCCCATGTACTGAGTAAGTGCCTAGCCTAACCTTGGCGAAGTAGTGACGAGGCTAGAACCAGACTACCAAATCAACCTGTGTAGTTCAAATAAATATATATACACATGTGCAACGGATAAGAAATATAGGGAGAAAACAACGAATAAAGGAAGGGGGACATGCTGTGGGGAGATAACAATTTCATATAGGAAATCTCAATAAAGAAAAAAAGCAGAAATCACAAACTTGCACGGCATCACCCTTAGTGATTTTACTCTCGTCCTCACTATGCAATGTATAATGTAATCAATGTAAATCATGGCACGACATCACCCTTCGTGCTTTTACTCTCTTCCTCACTATGCAATGTATAATGTAATCAATGTAAATCATGGCACGACATCACCCTTCGTGGTTTTACTCTCTTTCCTCACTGTATAATCAATGAATATGGTACGGAATGGTACATCGTACGGCACGACATCACCCTTCGTGCTTTACACTCTTTCCTCACAATATCAAACAATGCACGACATCACCCTTCGTGCTTTAGCACTCTTCCTCACTCGAACAACAATCACAAATAAGGGCAAGGGAGTAAACAGAATAGAAATAATAACCCCGGCAAGGGAACAATATCAAACAATGCACGGCATCACCCTTCGTGCTTTAACACTATTCCTAACAGTGCACGGCATCACCCTTCGTGCTTTAACACTCTTCCTCACAGTGCACGGCATCACCCTTCGTGCTTTAACACTCTTCCTCACCCAAACAACAATCACAAACAAGGGCAAGGGAGTAAATAAAATAAAATAGAAATCCCGGCAAGGGAACATCAATTAAACAATTAAATCCCGGCAAGAGAACAATGTCACAAATTAAATCCCGGTAAGGGAACAATAACAGTAATCTCAACATCCCAACAAGGGAGACAATATCAACGCATCAATGAGCCGGAAAAGGTATTATCTTAGTAGCTCTTTCTCTTTCTTTCACTTCATTTCATAATTTACTCTATTACTTGAGCCAATGCTTCAAAGGATACAATTATTTCATAAACCTTCATCGTTCGTGTTACAATCTGCGCCAATGCTCCAAAGGATAAATTATTTCATATACCTTCATCGTTCATGTTGCGATTTGAGTCAATGATCCAACAGAGTTTAAAGATTACAATTCCCTTCACATATTCTTCACAACATATAGAAGTCATCAATTTAGCATGGAAATTACCACAAAATCAGAATATTCACAATATAAGGACTCACAGTCATGCTAGACACCAATGTATAAATACTCGTCACCATTCCTATACATCTTATTTGACAATTAGCAAGTAGCAAATTATACTCGACTCCTATTCCCTCAAGCTAAGGTTAGACAGAACACTTACCTCGGGTCCAAAGTATAGCAATCAACCTTCTAACACCTCCTTTCCTTTAGAATTTGACTCCAGAATGGTATAATCTAGACATAATCAACACAAGTATATAAATAAGGATTCAAAGATTCAATTACATGGCCTAATTATCCATTTCCTAGCATTCTTTCAAATTTGTCAAAATTCGACTCCGGGTCCACTCGCTCAGATTCTTGAAATTCTCGAAGGGAATACTCACCCAAAGCCTAAGGATCATTAATATACGATTTTTACTTGCTTTCATGGACAGCTCAAAGAAATTTTCTCAATGATCACAAGTTCTAGGTCACTACCCATTTTCTTGAATTTTTGCACTAGTTTATGTAGTTAATTAGGCTAAGATGCATGCATGAAACAAATTTATGGGTGGAATTTAATTACCTTACAAGACCTGGTCGAAAGCTCTTAAAAATGGTGGAATTCGCCTAAGCAAGAAGATGAAAAATGAGAGAAATGGGTTTAAAACCCGTACTTAAACTCACTGCCTGAATAGTGATCGCAACTGCGATGGATGGGACCGCACCTGCAGTCTCGCACTTGCGATAAGAACCTCGCACCTGCGGCATTGGGCTGGGGGGGGGGTCTGGGATCGCACCTGCGAAGGGGAGACCGCACCTGCGAAGGCTGGCCAGACCACTGGTGCTCGCACCTGGGATGCCTGGGACCTCTCTTGCGGTCTCGCACCTGCGATGCTGGGCAACCGCACCTGCGGTCAAACCAGAGCAGGTGCACCAGCAACTGAGTTTGCTAGTTTTTAGCCCCGTTAGGTGCTCGGAAGGCCCCTGGGCCCACCCCCTAATCCAAATATACCAACGAGTCCCAAATCATAATACAGACTCGCTAGAGCCCTCAGAACACTTAAAACGACGCTAAAACTCGAAATCACACCCCCAAACCTCAAGAACCAAACTTCAGGATTTTAAGTTTTCTAATTTCGCTAACAACGTGCCGAACTGACTTATATATCTCGGAATGATACCAAATTTCACAGATTACTCACACAACCTCCTACGAACTTGCCCGTGAGATCAAATCGCCAAAACAACATCATACACATCGAATTAGGCCTCAAAATCCATAAATCCTAACAAATTTCATAAAACATCAAGTTTTTTTTTCATTTTTAAGTCCGAAACATGTCAAACAAAATCCGATTTCAACCGAACTTTACTGAAAGTGCTTAAACCATATATAAGACTTGTACCAGGTCTCGCAACAAAAATACGGGCCTGATACCATTACTTTCTAATCAGATTTCATTTTCAATTGCCTTAAATATTTTCAGAAAACAATTTTTACTCAAAAATTCATTTCCCGGGCTTGGGACCTCGGAATTCGATTTTGGGCATACGCCCAAGTCCCATATTTTCCTACGGACCCACCGGGACCGTCAAATCACAGGTCCGGGTCCGTTTACCCAAAATGTTGACCGAAGTCAAATTTATTCATTTCAATATCAAATCTTAGCATTTTTCACAGAATTTCATATTTAAGCTGTCCGGCTACGCGCCCGGACTGCGCTCGCAAATTGAGGCAAATACAAATGAGGTTTTCAAGGACTCGAAAGTACGGAATGGGTAATAACATAGGTGATGACCCTTTGGGTCGTTACATTCTCCACCTCTAAAACAACTGTTCGTCCTCGAACGGACAGAAGAAGGAAGTAACTGAGTCATAAAATAGATGAGGGTAACGGCTCCGCATATCGGACTCGGACTCCCAGGTCGATGCCTCTGGGGGCTGACCTCTCCACAGAACACGAACAGAAGGGAAACTCTTGGATCTCAACTGACGAATCTGCCGGTCTAGAATAGCTACCGGCTCCTCCTCATAAGATAAGTCCTAGTCCAACTGGATAGTGCTGAAATCTTACACGTAGGCTGGATCGCCGTGATACCTCCGAAGCATTGACACATGAAAAACTGGATGTACGACTGATAAGCTAGGTGGCAATGCAAGTATATATGCCACCTCTCCCACTCGATCAAGAATCTCAAACGGACCGATGAATCTAGGGCTAAGCTTGCCTTTCTTCCCAAATCCATCACGCCCTTCATAGGCTACACTCGGAGCAATACTCGCTCCCCAACCATGAAAGCCACATCTCGAACCTTACGATCTGCATAACTCTTTTGCCTGGACTGAGCTGTACGAAGCCTATCCTGAATAATCCTGACCTTGTCCAAGGTCTCTTGAACCAAATATGTACCCAACAACCGAGCCTCTCCCAGCTCAAACCATCCAACCGGAGATCGACACCGCCTACCATATAAAGCCTCATAAGGAGCCATATGGATACTCGACTGGTAGCTGTTGTTGTAGGCAAACTCTGCTAAAGGCAAGAACTGATCCCATGATCCTCCAAAGTCAATAACACAAGCTCGGAGCATATCCTCCAATATCTGAATAGTCCGCTCGACTGCCCATCCGTCTGAGGATGAAATGGTGTGCTCAACTCTACCTGGGTGCCTAACTCTCGCTGAACTGCTCCCCAGAAATGCGAGGTAAACTGTGTGCCCTGGTCCGAAATGATAGATACCGGCACACCATGAAGGCGAATAATCTCCCGGATATAAATCTCAGCTAACCTCTCGGATGAATAAGAGACTACCACAAGAATGAAATGCAGTGACTTGGTCAGCCTATCGACAATGACCCAAACTGCATCGAACGTCTTCCGGGTCAACGGGAGTCCAGTAACGAAGTCCATAGTGATCCTCTCCCACTTCCACTCGGGAAGCTCAATCCTCTAAAATAGACAACCAGACCTCTGATGCTCATACTTAACCTGTTGACAATTCAAACACCGCGCCACATATGCCACAATATCCTTCTTCTTTCTACGCCACCAATAATGTTGCCACAAATTCTGATACATCCTCGCGGCGCCCGGATGAATAGAGTACCGGGAACTGTGGGCCTCCTCTAAAATCAACTCTCGAATCCCATCAACATTGGGCACACAAACTCGCCCCTGAAATCTCAAAACACCACCATTATCTAAGGTCACCTGCTTGGCACCTCCGCACTGCACCGTGTCTCTAAGGACACACAAATGGGGATCATCAAACTGCCGATAACAGATATTCTCTAATAATGAAGAACGAGCGACCGTACAAGCCAACACTAAACTAGGCTCAGAAGTATCCAACCTCACAAATCGACTTACCAAAGCCTGAACATCCAAAGCAAGCGGCCTCTGACTGACCGGAATAAAAGCAAGACTGCCCATACTAGCTGACTTCCTACTCAAAGCATCGGCCACCACGTTGGCCTTCCCCGGGTGATATAAGATGGTAATATCATAATCTTTCAACAACTCCAACCATCTTTTCTGCCTCAAATTCAACTCCTTTTGCTTGAACAAGTACTGATGACTCTTATGATTAGTGAACACCTCACACGCCACGCCATACAAATAGTGCCTCCAAATCTTCAATGCGTGGACAATGGCTGCTAACTCCAAATCATGCACTGGATAGTTCTTCTCATGAATCTTCAACTGCCTCGAAGCATAAGCAATGACCTTGCCATCCTGCATCAACACTGCGCCAAGCCCAATACGGGAAGCATCGCAATAGACTGTATAAGGCCCTGAACTTGTGGGCAAAACCAACACCGATGCTGTAGTCAGAGCTGTCTTGAGCCTATGAAAGCTCACCTCACACTCGTCTGACCATCCGAACTGGGCACCCTTCTGGGTCAACCTGGTCATCGAGGCTGCAATAGATGAGAACCCTTCCACGAACTGACGATAATAGCCTGCCAATCCCAAGAAACTCCGAATCTCTGTAGCTGATGCTGGTCTAGGCCAGTTCTTGACTCCCTCAATCTTCTTCGAGTCAACCTAAATACCCTCTGCTGACACGACATGACCCAGGAATGCAACTGAACTCAACCAGAACTCACACTTCGAAAACTTTACATAAAGCTGACTATCCTTTAGAGTCTGAAGAACCACTTTGAGATGCTGCTCGTGCTCCTCCTGACTGCGGGAGTATATAAATATATCATCAGTGAATACTATCATGAATGAGTCCAAATAAGTCCTGAACACTCGGTTCATCAAATCCATAAAAGCTGCTGGGGCATTCGTCAACCCAAACGACATGACCAAAAACTCATAATGCCCGTACCGAGTGCGGAAAGCTGTCTTAGGGACATCGGATGCCCTAATCCTTAATTGATGGTATCCATATCTCTAGTCTATCGTCGAAAATACCCTGGCACCCTGAAGCTGATCGAACAAATCATCAATCCTCGACAGTGGATACTTATTCTTGATCGTAACCTTGTTCAATTGCCGGTAATCAATGCACATCCTCATCGAACCATCCTTTTTCTTCACAAACAATACTGGATCACCCAAAGGGGAAACACTGGGCCTAATGAAACTCTTCCCAAGCAAATCCTGCAACTGTTCCTTCAACTCTTTCAACTCTGGCGGGGCCATGCGATATGACGGAATAGAAATGGGCTGGGTGCCTAGAGCCAGATCAATGCAGAAATCAATGTCCCTGTCGGGTGGCATCCCCGACAGGTTTGAAGGGAAAACCTCAGGAAACTCACGAACCGCAGGCATCGAATCAATAGAGGGAACCTCAACGCTGGAATCGCGCACATAAGCCAAATAAGCCAAACACCCGTTCTCGACCATACGCCGAGCCTTCACGTACGAAATGACGCTGCGGGTAGAATGACCAGGAGTTCCTTTCCACTCCAAACGGGGCAAATCTGGCAAGGCTAAGGTCACCGTCTTGGCATGACAATCCAAGATGGCATGATATAGGGACAACCAGTCCATCCCCAATATAACATCAAAGTCGACCATACCTAAAAGCAATAAATCAACACGGGTCTTAAGACCCCCAATCACCACAACACAAGAACGATGGACACGAACGACCACGATATAATCACCCACCGGTGTAGATACATAAACATGAATACTCAGTGGATCACTAGGCATGACCAGGTATGGTGCAAAATAAGAGGACACATACGAATACGTAAACCCTGGATCAAATAGCACTGAAGCATCTCTGTCACAAACCCGAATAGTACCTGTAATAACTGCATCTGAAGACTCAGCCTCTAGCCTGGCTGGAAGAGCATAACATCAAGGTGGGCCCCACCACCCTGAACCACATCTCTGGGATGGCCGACTGCTGGCTGGCCTCCACCTTTAGCGGCCTGAGCTCCACCTCTTGACATCTACCTCCACCTCTAGCACCTCTACCCCCACCTCTAGCTGGCTGGGCAGGCTGTGGAACACCTGGTGCCTGTACCATGGCACGAGAACCCTGATGCTCGAGGGCAGAACCTGGCAAGGTGACCCGGATCGCCACGTTTAACAAGACCTCGGTTGCTGAGGGAACTGAATCTGACCCTGTCGACCTAAATGACCACCCCGAAAACTCTGAGGCGGTGGTGCACTGATGAGAGCTGGTGGCACACTGTAAGGTTGCTGATCGGAGTAGTGCGTCTGATAACCACGACTACCTGAAGTACCATGGGAAACCTGGAGAGCTGAATGAAAAGGTCTGGGAGGGTGACCTCTACCTGAAGAATCCTTGACCCCAGATAAGGCTCCACTGAAATGATCGTAATGACGGGGCCTCTTGTCAGCCCCCTGACCACCACCCTGTGATAGAATCATCTCAATCCTCCTGGCCACGTTGGCCGCATCCTGGAACGATATGTCTGTACCTGACTCTCTAGCCATCTGAAGTCTGATAGGCCGAGCCAATAACTCAATAAATCTCCGAACCCTCTCCCGATCAGTGGGAAGTATCATAAGAGCATGTCAGGCTAGAGTGATGAATCTGGTCTCGTACTGAGTGACTGACATAGATCCCTGCTAGAGACGCTCAAACTGCCTCCGAAGGTCCTCTCTCTAAGTAATGGGAAGGAACTTCCCCAGAAATACCTCTGAGAACTGGGTCCAAGTCAAAGGTGTAGATCCAGCTGGTCTGGCTAGGCAATAATCTCTCCACCAACTCTTGGCTGCGGCCGATAACCGAAAAGTAGCGAAGTCAACCCCGTTGGACTCCACTATGACCATGTTCCGAAAAACCTCGTGGCAGCTATCCAAATAATCCTGGGGGTCCTCTGATGGTGAGCCAGTGAAAATAGCAGTAAATAACTTGGTGAACCTGTCTAGTCTCCACAGAGCATCTGTTGGCATAGGTGCTCCCTCTGCTACCGATGCTGCAATACCCGGCTGAGCTACTCCAGCTGGCTGAGATGCCGGAGTCTGTAATTGTGGAGCTAGTGCTCTGGCACGCGGGCGGCAGGAGTCTGGGCACCTCCCCCAGCCTGAGAGACGGTTGGTCCTGTAGGAAGAAGACCCACTTGTGCTACACTCTCCATGAGTTCGACTAGACGTACAAGGGCGTCCTGAAGCACTGGGGTAGCTATGAACCCCTCTGGGACCTGAGCTGGTCCAACTGGGACTGTCGGAACTGGGACCTCCTCGTCAGACTCGACTTGAGGGTCCTCTATTGAGGCTGTTGCTCTAGGCTGAGCCCGGCCCCGGCCTCGGCCTCTAGCACGGCCTCGTCCTCGACCTCGACCCCGAGTAGGAGTTGTAGCAGGAGTGTCAGGCTGCTGGGCGGAACCAAGGGAAGCACGCGTCCTCGCCATCTGTGAGAGAATAAAATAGAAACTCAATCAGTACTCAGAATCATAGCACACGACAGAGAAGAAAAGAAATATGGAGTCATCATAACTTTGCAGCCTCTGGGGGATAGATACAGACGTCTCCGTACTGATCCCTCAGACTCTACCAAGTTTTCCGTGAGTTGTGAGACCTAAGCAACCTAGAGCTCTGATACCAACTTGTCATGCCCCGAAATCCCACCATCGGGTCGTGATGGCATCTAACTTTGTACCCACTAGACAAGCCAATGTGTGTAGTTAAACTAGCATCATTACTTCATTCTAACAGAATAAACTAAATCAGTTCACAAATTAAACAGCGGAAATAAATACGGTTTTAAGCTAAGTAAAGACAATCACAATACGTCGACGCAAAATTTCCCAAAACCTAGTGTCAATAACTCACGAACTGCCTAAGAGTGCTAAATACAAGTCTGAAAGCAAATACATGTCTACCTCTGAAACTAAAGGAAAAACAAGACAGAATCGAAGACAAAGGGATGGAAGAGACGCCAAGGCCCACGAACGCCAGCGGGTATACCTTGAAGCCTCTATGATAAGCTGAAAGACACTCCCACTAATGATGTCCTCCGGCTCCGACTACGTAATCTGCACAACATAAAGAAGTGCAGGTGTAGCATTAGTACAACCGATCCCATGTACTGAGTAAGTGCCTAGCCTAACCTCGGTGAAGTAGTGACGAGGATAGAACCAGACTACCAAATCAACCTGTGTAGTTTAAATAAATATATATACATATGTGCAACGGATAAGAAATATAGGGAGAAAACAACGAATAAAGGAAGGGGGACATGCTGTGGGGAGATAACAATTTCATATAGGAAATCTCAATAAGGAAAAAAAGAACAACAAACTAGCATATCAATAAGGACAAAAATCACAAACTTGCACGGCATCACCCTTCGTTCTTTTACTCTCGTCCTCATTATGCAATGTATAATGTAATCAATGTAAATCATGGCACGGCATCATCCTTCGTGCTTTTACTCTCGTCCTCACTATGGAATGTATAATGTAATCAATGTAAATCATGGTACAACATCACCCTTCGTGCTTTTACTCTCCTTCCTCACTGTATAATCAATGAATATGGTACATCGTACGACACGACATCACCCTTCGTGCTTTACACTCTTTCCTCAAAATATTAAACAATGCACGACATCACCCATTGTGCTTTAGCACTCTTCCTCATCCAAAAAGCAATCACAAATAAGGGCAAGGGAGTAAACAAAATAGAAATAATAACCCCGACAAGGGAACAATATCAAACAATGCACGGCATCACCGTTCGTGCTTTAACACTCTTCCTCACAGTGCACGACATCACCCTTCGTGCTTTAACACTCTTCCTCACAGTGCACGTCATCACCCTTAGTGCTTTAACACTCTTCCTCACCCAAACATCAATCACAAACAAGGGCAAGGGAGTAAACAAAATAAAATAGAAATCCCGGCAAGGGAACATCAATTAAACAATTAAATCCCGGCAAGGGAACAATGTCAACAATTAAATCCCGGCAAGGGAACAATAACAGTAATCTCAAAATCCCAACAAGGGAGACAATATCAACGTAACAATGACCCAGCAAGGGTATTATCTTAGTAGCTCTTTCTCTTTCTTTCACTTCATTTCATAATTTACTCTATTACTTGAGCCAATGCTCCAAAGGATACAATTATTTCATAAACCTTCATCGTTCGTGTTACAATCTGAGCCAATACTCCAAAGGATACAATTATTTCATATACCTTCATCGTTCGTGTTGCGATTTGAGTCAATGCTCCAACAGAGTTTAAAGATTACAATTCCCTTCACATATTCTTCACAACATATAGAAATCATCAATTTAGCATGGAAATTACCACAAAATCAGAATATTCACAATATAAAGACTCACGGTCATGTTAGACACCAATGTATAGATATTTGTCACCCTTTATATACATCGTATTTGACAATTAGCAAGTAGAAAATTATACTCGACTCCTATTCCCTCAAGCTAAGGTTAGACCGAACACTTACCTCGGGTCCAAAGTATAGCAATCAACCTTCTAACACCTCATTTCCTTTAGAATTCGACTCCGGAATGGTATTATCTAGACATAATCAACACAAGTATATAAATAAGGATTCAAAGATTCAATTACATGGACTAATTATCCATTTCCTAGCATTCTTTCAAATTTATCAAAATTTGACCCCGGGTCCACTTGCTCGAATTCTTGAAATTCTCGAAGGGAATACTCACCCAAAGCCTAAGGATCATTAATATACGATTTTTACTTGGACATTTCATAGAAAATTTCTCAATGATCACTACCCATTTTCTTGAATTTTTGCACTAGTTTATGTAGTTAATTAGGCTAAGATGCATGCATGAAATAAATTTATGGGTGGAATTTACTTACCTTACAAAACCTGGTCGAAAGCTCTTAAAAATGGTGGAATTCGCCTAAGGAAGAAGATGAAAAATGAGAGAAATGGGTTTAAAACCCGTACTTAAACTCACTGCCTGAACAGTGTCGCACCTGCGATGGCTGGGACCGCACATGCGGTCTCGCACTTGCGAGTAGAACCCCGCACCTGCGGAATTGGGCTGGGGGGTCTGGGATTGCACCTGCGAAGGGGAGACCGCACCTGCGATGAAATGCTCTGCACCTGCGAAGGCTGGCCAGGCCACTGGTGCTCGCACCTGCGATGCCTGGGACCGCTCTTGCGGTCTCGCACCTGCGATGCTGGGCAACCGCACATGCGGTGACACCCGAGCAGGTGCACCAGCAACTGAGTTTGCTGGTTTTTAGCCCCGTTAGGTGCTCGGAAGGCACTTGGGCCCACCCGAGCCATAATCCAAATATACCAACGAGTCCCAAATCATAATACGGACTCGCCTGAGCCCTCGAAACACTCAAAACGATGCAAAAACTCGAAATCACACCCCCAAACCTCAAGAACCAAACTTCGGGATTTTAAGTTTTCTAATTTCGCTAACAACATGCCGAACTGACTATATATCTCGGAATGATACCAAATTTCATAGATTACTCACACAACCTCTTACGAACTTGCCCGTGCGATCAAATCGCCAAAACAACATCATACACATCGAATTAGGCCTCAAAATCCATGAATCCTATCAAATTTCATAAAATATCAAGTTTTGTTTTTCATTTTTAAGTCCGAAACACGTCAAACGAAATCCGATTTCAACCAAACTTTACAGAAAGTGCTTAAACCATATATAAGACCTGTACCGGGCGCCGGAACCAAAATACGGGCCCGATACCATTACTTTCTAATCAGATTTCATTTTCAATTAGCTTAAATATTTTCAGAAAATAGTTTTTACTCAAAAATTCATTTCTCGGGCTTGGGACCTCGAAATTCGATTCCGTACATACGCCCAAGTCCCATATTTTCCTACGGACCCTCCGGGACCGTCAAATCACGGGTCTGGGTCCGTTTACCCAAAATATTGACCGAAGTCAAATTTATTCATTTCAATATCAAATCTTAGCATTTTTTACAGAATTTCATATTTAAGTTGTCCGGCTACACGCCCGGACTGTGCACGAATAGGCCAACATAATCATTTATAAACTCAAAACATAGGTCGACAAGGCCGTACAATATTTTACGTATACGACATATGTCTACAAGCCTCTAAGAGTACATAAATGTCATAAAGGTCGGGATAAAGTCCCGGCATACCAAACAATACACGTCTAAATCATACTAACCAAACAAGCAACTCCGAAGCAAATGGAGCGCACCAACATCTTCTGCTGAGGTGATAGCCTACTTGGAGGGCTCTCGACCTGTCTATCAGGAATTGCGGGCATGAAACGCAGCATCCCCAGGCAAAAGGGATGTCAGTACGAATAATGTACCGAGTATGTAAGGCACATAAATAAATACATAATAGACATGAAAGAGATATAGAGTAATTGACTCAACCTGTATGTCTGGATAGCTCTGAAAATAATAAATCACTTTTAGCATCATGAATATGCGCATGAATGTCATGTCGTGCATAGGTATATGTTTCATAACATCATCAGCCTCTGAGGGCATCCATCATATCATATCAGCCACTGTGGGCAAAATCATTATCGTATACCAGCTGATCAGGTGGTGGTGCGTATATAACGCCATAACCTTTACCATATCCCATATACATATATATATATATATATACATACATATATACGCGTATATAACATCGTTTGAATATACATACATATATATATGTGTATATAATGCCGTTTGAATCATATTTCAACCACTGTGGGCAACATCATCATCAATACCAGCTGATCAGGTGGTGATGCGTATATAACGCCGTAACCTTTTCCCATATCCCATATACATATATTTACATATATACATGTATATAACACCATCTGGTCATGGGTCAATGCACATATATGAAATACATGAAAAATACGTAATAATCTCAATATTCCTTTTGGATAAACTTTTCCAACTGCGTATTATTCTGAGACCCATGAACAGAAAATAATAATAATTCTCATGGGGAATCAATAATATAGACACCCCTACTATTTCTATGAATAGAGTAATATATAGAAACTGTGTATTTGCTCGTTTCTTCAGTATAATTTGGACCATGCCAAAAGAAAAAAGGGATAGCCTTAACATACCTGAGCCGATTCTCTTGACAATCCCTCTAACAAACATCTTTTGCGACGAAACACGTAATGGAGGATCAAATTAGAACACAAATCCGTATAGCTTCAGATGAATTCCTTGTTGAAGATATCTACTTGGTAGATGTAGAACATCACATTTTGGTGAATTTGAACAACCCTTGTATGCTTTCCTTACTGGACAGTAATGTTTCCTTGTATCCTTTAATGAATTGTCGAAGAAAAGTACTTTTCCGTCTAATCTTTGTATATAATTCAGGTGAATTCCATATATTAGTTTCCATATCTTAATTGTAAAATCCATACATCATGTTATTACTAAAGAATCCAAATTAAAGTCTTTATCCAAAGACACTCTACGTGTAGGCAAGCCCTAATGTGACTTTATGACTCATCATTATATGGGTGCCACTTTGGCATAGCTTAATGCCAAGTGGCAGCCCCAACATGGTCCTTATCCATAATCACAATTATACCCATCATTAGTTAATTATTCACAAAATTAAAAATTATTTCAAATTGCTTAAAATACTACTCACTTTTAATACACTTTATACACCCTACTATCATGGCCATGTAGTACCTTGTATGGCACTAGTCCATAAATACCGGATATTTTAGCTCGGGCCGTATTTTGTCCCAAAATGCCAAACTTTGGCAAAATTCATTTTCTTCGATTTTACTTACCCTCTTACCTTCACGAATTTACTCATCACTTATGATCCTTATAATCCCCAAATAATCTTTTCCTTGGACTGATGTTAATTACCTTACGACAAATTCAACGTACAATACTGCAGGGTGCAACACTGTCGTAACTTATTACTGCGAAGCGTAACATCACCGTAATGTATTACTGTAGAGGGTGAAATCATCGTAACATATTACTGCAGAGCATAACATTTTCGTAATATAATATTGCAGGACGTAATATCGACGTAATATTGCGGGGTGTAACATCATTCCCCCCTTTGGAACATTCGTCCTCGAATGTCGACTACTACTCTTATCATTTTCTTAACTTATATCTTCCGAATACTTTAGAACTTTCCTTGCCATCTAGGCGACTGTTCTGTGAATAAGTCCAAAGTCTAGGGCATCCCCCCTTAGGCCTCCTTCTCACACCACAACTAGTAGTAATCCTTCCAATCTCGTAACTATTGCTACCTTTCATCATGCAGCCTGTATAGTTTTGATCTTATAAGTGTGCCCAATCTCTAGGCTTCACATGTAGATCGTGAGATGTCCCTTTGGGCATTTATGAGTATACTGAAGTTCTTCGCTCGGTTTGAATTCACGAATATTGTTATATCTAATCGCATAGGTCCGTCTAACCATTCATATGAGTTTACTGCCATAACTCTTACTTTAATTTATCGTTGCTGAGGTCTGCTACCAAATCCCAGCTTACTCTCGTTGCTCATTCCATATGTATAAATTTAAGTCCTTTAATACCTCCTCATTACTGTTCATCTTTAGAATGACAGTCCAATTTCATTTCATACTTTGTGACTTTTGTCTTTCTATTGTTGATTCACCTTAATATTGATCTATAATATATATCACTGATAACTTAAAACTTCTTACGTAATACTTTGCCGTTAGGGCTTACGTTACCTCAAGGAATATCCGAAGTGACTCTCATAATCGTATTTCATAGTGTCTCAATGTGATTCACCTTATGGGGGTATCCTAAATTCGTGCCGCCAGCGAAATCTCTTCTTCTTCTCTTCTTTTTTTCTTTTCCTTCAATTCATTATTCAAACGAAGGCCCAAATATCATCATTTATCTGTCACAATTATACCCTTATTTTATTCCCAGGTCAGCATTTCATTCCTTCTAAATGCTATTAATCTTCGACTTTTTTGAGTTCATTAGGGCTATAGTGAGCTTTGTATAACATAAAGAAATTGTCTGCTCTTCTGGTATTCATGGGCTTAATCCTGAGGACTTTTCCATTTTCGTTACCTTCTCACTTGCCCTTTCTTATGATTACTCTTGTCTTCTAGAACCTTGTCGCTTCACCATACAATGGCCTGCGACCTACACAACTTTATTTATATTACTTGCAACCTTTCAAGTTGCTTGCATCATAGATTTCCTTATGTCATTCTGGGACATTAAGCGAGACATCACATCGTCTCTAACTCTTCTTTACTGTCTTAATTAGCCTCCTTGATACCTAGAACCCATAGGCTATGAGATATGCCACTGACTATGCCGCTATCATTCATGGATATTGAATCCCAGCACTTCTAGACTTTTATCCAAAGTATGGACTATTCACATATTCTGCCTTTGAGTATCTCGTCCGTTGTTCACCTTTACCTTACTTACCTTAAAATCTCGCATAGTATTTTCTATTTCTTTCATGACCTCCCTTCCACATAGGAATAATTCACGTCCATAACTTGAAGCTCTATTATAATTCTCACACCTCTGGTGCATACACTATCCGGTGGGAGCTCCGTACTGACTTCTTATGAGGCTGGTACTCTTCAGTTGGCTTCATCGTAAAGCTTTTATAAAATATGGCTACTGTACTGTCTTTCTATACCTATGCTACTTAAGAGTGATCCTGAGGTCTATAATTCTCTTGGTCCCTCCTATTTTGCTTAGTCGATGTAACTCTTTAGTCTCCTCTTCTTTCTGATCAGCCTCTATGTGGGCTTAAGATATCTTCCGACCTGCGGCTCCTGGTATTAGTTATTACTTTAGCCTTTCATAGGCGCTGAGGATATTTATGATAAAATCCTTTAACAATTTAATCCTTCATCTATGACCTGAGCTCAATTCTTTCTTTTAACATATACTAGAATCTTCTACGGCTGTATACGATGCAGGTATAAAAGTCCAAACTCTTATGTGCGTTTATAACGTCACCAACTCGGGATCATTGATCGAATAATTTATTTTTTTCCTTCTTAGCTTTCTTCAATGTAAGATATTACCCTTCCTGGTCTTTTTGTCCCCTTGTTGCGTGCATACTTATCTTATCTTAGTTCCCACGCATGCTAGAGTTTTCGTGCAACTCATATGACCTTTGAATATTACTTTTAATTTTTCTTCCCGCTCATTATCCACAGTAGGGGCCACTTTCCTTTGGAGTGCTTACAATGTTGTTGTGAGACTATTGTTACACGACCCTTTACTCTTTAGGTCGTTTTGCTTAGGTTAAAGCCTTCTTCCTTATTTCCTCAGCTAGTCTTTTCTTTATAGTACTTAGGGAGGAGCCTTGATTCCTGTAAAGTTGTGAGCTTATTATGGACCTTTTGATGTCCTTCCTTGCCTATAATTATTCGTAGTTGCTTACCTCCATGCCCTTGTGCTTTTATGGTTGCTTCTGGACTGATATTTTGACTGTCTTCCTAGTGGCACTTTCTTTTATCCCCGTAACACTCATACGGTACCTTTAGCTATCCGGAATCTTGTTTGAATATATCTCAAGTATTATAATAATATTCTTCGAGGCTGAACTCCATGTTGGGTTCTACTATGTTTATCTCACACGATCTGATGACTCATCTGTAATCTCCTATTTAGCCATAACCGGGATCTTCCTGACCAATTACTAACTACTCGTTAGCCCATTCTTATATCAATATTCCTTGTAATCTTTCTTGGGTTATTTCCTTTGTCTTATCTTACGTCTCGCACTGGCTCCTTATTTATTAATAGCAGCTCGGGCAGGAACCTTTACTTCCTCTCTTTGATGTCGTGCTTGCACAATAATCTTGAATCGTAGCGTATCTGTAAGATTTGGATAAGTGTCGTCTCATTCATCTTTCACTTATCGCATTCTTCCTTTACCATTTCGTAGCTACTAGAACCACTTAATTCTAACTTAATGTCATGTTACTCCATATTCCCCCCTTTAGGGGTGTACTAAAAGTTGAAGCCACGAGGATCTACCTATATATGTTTTACCCCTTCATCTTTGGCGTCGTTTCTCAACATCAATGATCCTTACTCGCCTTGCGGCAATTCTTCTGTATCAAGGATGACAAATTCCCTTACTCGCGAGGGTGACACTTAGCGTAACTGGAACATACAATCTCTTAAGCTTAACTTTGCTCCCATTGCTTGCTCTAGGGAAGCGTCTCCCTGGATGACTATTCTCTAAATTCATCATGAATCTTCTTCTGTGGTCCGTCCTATTATTGCCGAAATGTGATCTGAAATTCTCATGATGTTGACTACTACCAAATCACTCAGTCCCTAATTCATTTTTAGTTTATCTTATTTATCAGCCCATACTTATCTCTATTATTCTTGGGTCTAGATTTTCCTATTGGTAATCACGTTAGAGTCACAAACTTATTCCTTAAAATGAGGATATGACTTCATGGCGTATACTCTTTTGTTGTCCTAAGGCCTGTCACCTCTCGTCTCTTCATTCACTTGACTAGACTGTGTAATACTGTCATTTCTTCTTCTTCTTTTTTTCTTCTACCGTTTTTATCCATGTATCATACCTTATTCATAATGCTTCCTTATCTCTCTTCTCATTACTCTGCTAATATTTCTGCATATCCCCTTTCTTGTGAAAACTTCAACACGACATTCTTTCGCTTTTAGCTCTCCTTGCTTCATTCATCGGCTCTCTGGGTTGCTCAACATCCTCGCTCTACTAGGGATGAGAGCCACACTTAAGATAATATTTATCCAATCCAGGCTTTCTGTGCCTATCTTCTAAATGCTAGTATTCACATCTAATCGTAATATTCTAGAGTGCACCATCTGGGTGTCTCACAAGAAGATCTATTGGCATATTTGTAATACCCTTCGGAAATGTCAACTAACTGTAACGACCCGGTCGGTCGTTATGTAGAAATTGTAGTAAAAATTACTATTATTGACTTGTCATAGGTTTGTTATACTGTTATTGATGTGTTAGAGTTGGTAGGCTTGAAATCGGAATGGTTGTAGTGAGAGTTTAGTCGCTTAGTCTTAAAAATAGCCTTAAAATGGGAAAAGTCGACTGAGGGTTGACTTATTGGTAAATGACCTCGGAATGTGAATTTTTTGGATCGGATAGCTTCGTTAGGTGATTTTGGACTTAGGAGTGTGTTCGGAATATTTTTGTGATGTCCGGCGTAGAATTAGGCTTGAATTGGCGAAAGTTACTTTTTGGTGATTTCTGGTCGGCAGTGGAAAATACGCTATTGGGGTCGGAATGGAATTCCGGAAGTTGAAACAGATTCGTAATGTCATTTTGGATATGTCTGAAAAATTTCAGGTCAATCGGAGTTGTTTTGGATAGTTTCGACATCGTTGGTGGATTTTAGAAATTTCAAAGTTCTTAGGCTTGAATCCGATGTAAATTTGGTGTTCTGATGTTAGTTTTGGTATTTTGAGAGTGCAATTAAGCTTTAATGATGTTATGGGATATGTTGGTAACTTTGGTTGGGGTTCCGAGGGGCTCGGGATTTATTTCGGATGGTTAATGGAAATTCGGAGTTAAAAAAAAATGTAGCAAACAGCTGCTGAAGTTTTGCCACAGTGATTTCCGCACCTGCGAAAGTTTGACCGCAGGTGCGGGTCTGCAGGGGCCAGAAGGGAAAAGCAGATGCGAAAGATTGGCCGGGTGAGAAGTTTCCTCAGGTGCGAGTAAGTTGCCGCACCTGCGAGGCCGCACATTGATGGAGTTCGATCGCAAGTGCGGAGTTGGGCCGTTTAATGAAAAGTTGCAGGTGCGGTTGTTTTGACCGTAGGTGCGGTCCCGCAGGTGCGAGATAGGGGCCGCAGGTGCGAAACACCTGGGCAGAAGGTATAAATTGCAACCATCCGCGACTTAAACCCTTTTTACACCATTCTTGTACGGACAGAGAGCTTTGGGGGCGATTTATGAAGAGACAAATCATTGTTCTTCATAGAGGTAAGTGTTTTGATCATTAAAACTCAATCATGGATGATTATAGAACATAATATCAGTGCTAAATTTACGAAAATCAGTAGAAAAATGTGGGTTTAGGGCTTGAGATTTTGAGACCTTTAGGGATTTATTTGAGGGGTCAAACGAACTCCGATTTTAATGGTCTTTATATGTACGGACTCGTGGGATGATGAATAACAGTTTGGTATAAAAACTTTTAAGTTTCGGGATGTGGGCCTAGGGGTCGGGTTCTGACCAATTTCGGATTTTTGAGCTAAATTTATATTTTTTTATTGGAATTCACTCCTTAAGCATAATTTGATGATAAAAATCTGAACTTGGTAGATTTAGAGCACTCAGAGGCCGGATTTAGAGACAAAGGCACTGCGAAATAGTTTTTAGCCAGTTTTGAGGTAAGTAACGTTTCCAAACTTGGTTCTGAGGGTTCGAAACCCCGAGCTAAATGATTTATGACTATTGTTGAGGTCACGCACATGCCAACTGACGGGCGTGCGGGTGTGCACCAGGTATTTGTGGCCTGGATTATCCCATGGCCCCGCTTAGTGATTATTCCATGATGAAATCTGTGATTCTATTAATGTGCTAATTGTGAACATGTTAGAAATCATGCTAAGTATAAATGACAGGCTTCACGCCGAAAATGCTGAGACCCGAGTGGTCGTATATTGCTGTCTCATTTTGTGATTGTTTGATGTCATATACTTAGTCCTGTTATAGCATATCACTTCATATCTCAGTCTCAGTATTGTTAATTACATGCATACTTATCATTGTTTCGGGTTGATGGAGGCATTTGTGATCCATGTGAGTGAGACTAAAGAGTAATGACTGAGTGAGGCCGAGAGCCTGTTATTGAGATAGTTATGAGAATGGACTGCACACTGCAACGATATTTAAATTATGCCTTCGTTGGCTTGATATGGCTCTTGGGCCACTAGGGCCCCTCCGGAGTCTTTACACCCCCAATGATCGCATTGATGTGAGGGATGGATCTTCCGTGGACATGGATCTTGTCCGAAGTGGATGTTATGTGAGGGATGGATCCTCCCTGGGCATGGATATTGTCCGAAGATGATGTTATGAGAGGGATGGATCTTCCTTGGATATGGAAATTGTCCGAGTGTTGTATTCCGGAGATGGATCTTCTCCGTGGGGGCTGGACTGGCTTTTTTCCTCAGTACATAGTGACTATGGTCACCAGTGTTTATGCATATTTAGGGATGGAACTTCCCTGGGCCTGAGAGCCATATATAGTACTGAGTAGACTTCTGTGGGAGAG
>ML406482.1:0-28994 GCA_005239525.1 Nicotiana knightiana
GGAAATAAATAGGGCCATAAGCCAAACTGGTTTGCACAGTCCCTATAAGCAACTTTTTCCAGTTTTGATTTCTGCCATCTCTGAGAGCTGCAATGAAGCTTTCAGGTAAGTATCTTAAAGTAAGTGTCTTAAAGGCGACTTGTATTAAGCCTATATGTATAAATCTATGTGAGTCCCTATAAGGGGCTAAATCATTTTCAGATAATAACCTGAAGGTAGCATGGTCACTATCTACAGTGATAGTCTCTCCAGTAGTTTTAACTACTTGTTTTAAACCAATTTTTTCAAAGGTACCTAATTGGTATAATACTTTAGGTTTGACTAAAGGTATAGTCCACTTATTAAGTAGATCTAGTTGCTGAGGCAACTCATATTCTTTTTTGCTACTATTTTTAACAGTAGTCTTCTTTCTAATGATATTCATTAAGAAACTAGTGCCAGACTTAGACTTCTTAGGTTTGCAGACTTAAAAATCAATGTCTTGACCAATGATAGCATTATTGAGATATTAAAAAGATTGTCATAAGTATTACAACACTGATTTGAGCATTGTCCTTAATCATAGAACTCTTGCTCATCTTCAGAGGATGAAATATAATATTCCTCTTGAAGGACTCGTAAATACTCACTAGTAGATGATTCATTGTCAGAATTCTCTGGAGAAGAATTTAGGAGAATTTTTCAAAGGGAATCTTTGATATTATCTTCTAAATCAAGTTCTTTGATTTTGTCCTTGATTTTGCAATCTTTTGCATAATGGCCTATCCTTCCGCATTTGTAACAGGCCTGGGGGTTTTTTGAGTTAACAAAACCCTTTCTGGCTTTATGAAAAGCCTTTCTTCTTTGGGTCTTTTCATGCCGTTTTTCCGGCGAACCCTTTCTTCTTTTGAAATCCTTTTTCTTATGGGATTTCTTTTTATTGGACGGAATGTCAATGGCAAATTGTTCACAGAATTCTCCTAATTGTTGTCTCTCAGTGAGACGATGTTTCTTTATTTGTTGGTTTAGCTTGATTTCATTACATAGGGCTAAACCTTCCTGAGTGCATACACTAAAGAGCTTACCGTATGAGTAAGCCTCATAATTTATACTCATCCCTGTGCCTCTAAGGACCTTTCGAATCCTTTCAGCAAATAAGGGAGGGAGTCCATCTATGAATTTGGACTTCCAATGAGTGCTATTACTCTCTAGTAATTACATCACTCTGGATAAGAAAACATCTTTATACCATCTGAAAGATGTAAGGGTTTTACCCCTCAGATTTTGGAGCATTATCCTAATGGTCTCACTATTATCAGACCATCTTCCAGAAAAGTGTTCTATGATATTCATGACTAAAGAATAGACTGAATTCTGGATAGTCTTTTCTTCTTCAATTTTGGTGGCATTCATTATTTGATGCCTTTGGTCATGGGTAAGATAATTATCCCACCAACCTTTAAGTTGACCAGTAAAACCGGCAATAATCATTTCTATAATTGCTCTATCTGAATTCTTATTAACCTTGCAGATAGTGCTGTACATAAGCATTCTATGCACTGTAGAATAGATTTGTCTTTCCGCAAGACCATCTATATTCCACTCATAGATATCTGACCCACTATATCCTTGATGGTAGTGGTCATTGTCCTGTTCTTCTATTAGGACATCTTGAGGGGTTGGTCTAGGATAATAAAACATCTTTTGGTAAGGTTTGCGAGCATATTTTTCAGAGATTTTATTAATCTCATCTTCTACCTGTAGTCCCTTACCTGTATCAGGTTTATTCTCTAATGTTAAGGGGCTAGCCTTAAATTCGCCAAACTTCTTATTAAGAAGTTCTTCCAAGTCATCAAGACCTTTTAATTTAAAGTCTTTCACTTCAGGAGGTGGTTGGATACTCTTAGTAGCTATTTGCTCTTTATCTTTAGCATCCTTCTGTTGAATTTTTTGGACTTCAGCTATTAGCTTGTCCAATTTCTCGTGAATCTTTATAACCTGTTCGCCCAGGATACTAACATACATATTAGTATAGTTATTCTGGGTGAGCATGGTATTCAAATTTTTTGCTGTTATAGCAGCAACATCATTTTCAAATATTTTTGAAAAAGCCGTGCAATAAATCATTTTGTCTTTTTCCCCTATATGAAAAGATTGCTGAGGTGGAAAAACAGAATTAACAATATTACTGTTAGTGAGCGTACAATCTCTTTCTAAGACAGAAATATAGTTATAAACATGTTTAGACATAAACCATGGAACAAAAGCAATAATTTTATTTTTCTTGCTAATATCCTCATAAAAATCATGTCTAAAATATTGAATTAATTCACTAGTCATGTTTTCATGAAACCATTTTCTGAAAACAGCCCATCTGGGTTTTAAAAATTCTTCTAAAATTATTTTTCTTGCCGGTGAACCCGGACTAAAATCTATTTGGTTTTCAATCATTATTAACACCATTTGAAAAATTCATTTCTGATGCAGTAGGTTCAAGATCTGAATTGATCTTGACAATATTATCACTACTAATACTAATATTATTAACTCTATTATTTTCTCTAATCTGAGATGTGGAAGCTCTTGAAGAAAAGTCCACCATGTAATCAATTGGTGAAATATAGGAAGAGTTTTATCTAGTTAATCTAGATAACAAACTGATATTATCAGTTTGAAGAGGTTCATTAAACCTGATTTTAATAGTACCATCTGAGGTTTGTTCTATTTATGTAACCTCAGTATACCAGTATTCCGAGGTGCAACTACTTCCTCTATGACCCATTCTTTAGGAAAATCAATTTCATCCCGTTTGATAGGTCTTCTGGTAGTTACTTTGGATTTCCCAAAGTTGGTTTCTATAAGAATAGTTTCATTTTTAAAATCCATAATCTTGCACATAGGATTCAGAGTATATAACGGTTTGAAATAAATCCTATAACAGATGCATATAACTTCTGTACCAGGCAAATAATCATAACCATGTAATTTAATGCTAAGTATTAAAGCATTTAAAGAGTTCTCATCGTTAAGAGAAATCTGCAAATTAGGATAAGCATTGAAATAAACAGGGCCATAAGCCAAACTGGTTTGCACAGTCCCTATAAGCGACTTTTTCCAGTTTTGATTTCTGCCATCTCTGAGAGCTGCAATGAAGCTTTCAGGTAAGCCTCTTAAAGTAAGTGGCTTAAAGGCGACTTGTATTAAGCCTATATGTATAAATCTATGTGAGTCCCTATAAGGGGCTAAATCATTTTCAGATAATAACCTGAAGGTAGCATGGTCACTATCTACAGTGATAGTCTCTTCAGTAGTTTTAACTACTTGTTTTAAACCAATTTTTTCAAAGGTACCTAATTGGTATATTACCTTAGGTTTGACTAAAGGTATAGTCCACTTATTAAGAAGATCTAATTGCTGAGGCAATTCATATTCTTCTTTTCTACTGTTTTTAACAGTAGTCTTCTTTCTAATGATATTCATTAAGAAACTAGTGTCAGACTTAGACTTCTCAGGTTTTTACTAACATGNAAATAATCATAACCATGTAATTTAATGCTAAGTATAAAAGCATTTAAAGAGTTCTCATCATTAAGAGAAATCTGCAAATTAGGATAAGCATTGAAATAAACAGGGCCATAAGCCAAACTGGTTTGCACAGTCCCTATAAGCGACTTTTTCCAGTTTTGATTTCTGCCATCTCTGAGAGCTGCAATGAAGCTTTCAGGTAAGCCTCTTAAAGTAAGTGGCTTAAAGGCGACTTGTATTAAGCCTATATGTATAAATCTATGTGAGTCCCTATAAGGGGCTAAATCATTTTCAGATAATAACCTGAAGGTAGCATGGTCACTATCTACAGTGATAGTCTCTTCAGTAGTTTTAACTACTTGTTTTAAACCAATTTTTTCAAAGGTACCTAATTGGTATATTACCTTAGGTTTGACTAAAGGTATAGTCCACTTATTAAGTAGATCTAGTTGATGAGGCAACTCATATTCTTCCTTTCTACTGTTTTTAACAGTAGTCTTCTTTCTAATGATATTCATTAAGAAACTAGTGCCAGACTTAGACTTTTTAGGTTTTACTAACATGACTCTGATACCAAAAAAAACCATAAGCATCGCTCCAACGAGGGTCAGGGAGTAAATTACAAGAACTCCAGTCCTGTCTAGTTATTAACCTCTACAGTAACCCTTAAACCACGATGCTCCTCACAACCCTTCAACAGCCACCTACCTAAACGGGTTTACAAGCATCACCGGTTAGGTTGGCCTAACCAAGGTTTACTGTCGAAATTAGCAACTGCCTGGTCTATATAGTTCTTAACCTAAAACCTCATTGGGGTTATACAGTAGGCTTTTTAATAACAAAACATGCTTTGTAAATAACCTTCGAATACTAAGTCTAACACTTGCCTGTTTAGCCTATCATTTCAGTAATTTTAAAAAAAATAAGATGAAAGATAAGAACAATACCGGAGACCTTCGATCTTGGGGCCAAAACCTTCTTTTTCTTATTATAAACCAATTTAAAGTATTTAAGAGGGGTTCTTTACAAGATTAGAGAGAAGCTAGTGAGAAGGGAGAGCGTTGACTAATGCCTACCTCCTCCAAAAACCCAAATGATCCTTATATAATGGATCGGTCTACAAACAAACAAAACTAAAAAGAATTGCCGACAAAATAATTACAATAATGGCCGAAAGAAAATTCTACATTATTACAAACGGACAAACTACTTTATAAAAGTAGATTTCCTTCATAATGGAGGGGCCCGTTACTTTTATGACATTACAAACAGACAAACTACTTTATAAAAGTAGATTCCCTTTACTAATGGAGGGGTCCGTTACTTTATGATATTTATCTTTATTACCCCAATAATTCATCCTATGGGGCCTTCGTGTCTTATTCATGCTTCATGCTTTTCCTTTTCCTTTGTTGTCTTTAACAGAAGATTCTTCTGTTACTTCCTTTAATTTTTCAAGGAAGTCCTCTATTTCATCAATATTTACCTCTGTGTCCGAGGTACTTTGTGCTTCTCCTGCTGCACAGGTTTCTCCATCTGAAGTATTTCCTATGGAGGTCATAGAGATATCATCTCCAATTCTTGTTTCAAAATTTCTTGCAAGATATTTCTTTATTTCCTCTAAATATGAAGCGAGGATTTCTTGCTTGGATATAGCTCCTTTCTTCATTTGAAGTTTTCTGGTAATTTGTTGGAAGGGGCTCATTTCTCCTTCACCAGTATTGACTTTCTCTTGTTTGGCATAGAGATCAATTTTTTCTTGGATTTGCTGAATTAATTCTTCACCAAATAGTTGTCCTTGTTAGTTCGTCTGGACTAATTTATTCCAGAATTTATTATAAACAACTCTTTGAAGGCAAGGAATTCCTTCACTAGTATGACCAGTTTCCACATCCCATTTCATTATCCATGGAATGAAAAATTCAATGAAAAAATACATGGGTGCAATGCCATCATAAAAGATATTATCTTTTTGGAGGGAGGTAATTTCAGGAGATATTTCTACCCATTGAGTATATCAACTTTTGAATAAAGGAGGAAGTATTTCCAATGATGGACCATATAATTTCCACCATTTGAAGAACCAATTTGGAATTTGCTGGTTGTTCATATTAGAACACAGCTTGATAAACCATGAGTGTCTCCTATTAGGATTCTCATAAAGAAAAGTTTTATTAAAACTTTCAACATAGTCCCAATAATTAAATTTAACTGAGACTTTCTGGTCAGGATGATCATATTCTCGATCCTTGAGGGTACTAATACCCCATTCATCTGAAGGTATTACTTTCTTGATAATGATTTTCGAAAAACTATAAGTTTTTCTTGTATTTGCAGGATAAAAGTGTTGAATCTCAGCTGATCCTGTTTTTGAGAGTATAATCTCATAGAGCATCCTGTATTTATAAGCAGGAGTAGCGTAAGACGTTGTATCAAAATACCTGGCCATTAATTGTCATGGGTTATCCTTCCATTTTAGGTCGAATTGTCCAAAAGAATTATTAACTCTTTTGTACCCTTTCGGTTATAAACCTCAAGGTTTTCATTACTGTCCTCTGATATAACTGAGGAGTAGGTTGGAACATTAGATGATGAACCTTCATTTTTCTTGGATTGTATATAATCCATAAATTCCTTGTATAACGGATGATCGGTATTACCTCCTGCTATGTTAGCAGCAATTAGCTTTTGGTTTCCCATTTGAGCGAGAATATTATTCTCTCTACTATTAGTAGATGCTCTTCCTCTTCCTCGTTGCCGAGGAGGTCTGTATGTAGGCCTCATTATCTGAAAAGGTGAGAAGAGAACTTATTAGTTCAAATATTCTCTTGTAAGAAAATTAGGAAGGGTATTATCAAACCCTTTTTTGTATAATATTTCGAAATCAAAAGGGGCTAATAAAGCTTGCCACCTTGCAAACATTTGTTTGGAAACATCATGTTTAAAATCTTTATTAAAGATAAACTTTGCAGCTTGACAATCAGTTTTTATCAAAAACTTCTGATTGTATAAATCAGTTTGGAATTTCATAACACATTTAACTATAGCAAGAATTTCTTTAGCTACAGTTGCATAATTTCTCTGGGATTCATTCCATTTTCCAGAATAAAATTGAACAAGATATTCTTGTTTATCTAATGGAGAACATTGTTTCAATATTCCCCCATAACCAATATCAGAGGCATCGGTTTCCACAACCTTTGCCCAAGTGGGATTAGCTAAAGTTAAAGCATGGAAGGATATGAATCTTCTGCTTAATCCTTTTGACTGATGCAGTATGACTGTCAGTCCAAGCTTTGGGATTCTTCTTTAATCTATCATAAAGAAGAGCTGTATCCTTAGCAAGATCCTTTATAAAAGAAGAAATATAATTCAAGCTTTCTAAAAATCTTTGAAGCTAGGTCTTATCAGTAATAATATCAGGAAATTTAGAAGCGAATTCAATGCTTCTATTGATTTGGAATGATTCTTCCCTTTTCTATATTATGACCTAGAAATCTGACATTGTTTTGGAAAATCAACATTTTCGGTTTGGATATTACTAACCCGTTTTGGAAAATAATTTTCTTAAATAAATCCAAATGTTTAAAATGAGATTCTATATTTTTTGAAAATACTAGAATATCATCAATATAAACAATTATGAAATCCGTATAAGGAAGGAAAATATCATTCATAATTTTTTGAAATTCTGAAGGAGCATTTTTTAAACCAAAAGGCATAACATTCCATTCATATTGGCCCATTGGAACATTGAAAGCAGTTTTATATCTATCTAATTCAGATATCTGAATCTGCCAATAACCCGATTTTAAATCAAATTTTGAAAATATGATGGCATCATGTAATCTATCTAATAAATCCTTCTTATTAGGGATTGGATACCTGAACCATTTTAACACCTTATTAAGGGGTTTGTAGTTGATAACTAGTCTGGGAACTCCCCGCTCCTGTTCGGCATGTTTATTGACATAAAAAGCAGTGCAGGACCATTTAGACTTTGAGGGTCTTATTAAACCCCTTTGTTGTAAGGAATCAATTTCCTTTTTGCATAACTCTAAATAAGTAGAGTTCATCTGACAAGGTCGAGCCTTGGTAGGGATTTTATCCTCAGAAAAGTCTTCCTCATAAGGAAGATTTATGATATGCTTTTTCCTGCTCCAAAATTGATTCGGATGGTCACCACAAATAGAAGCAGAAAACTGGTTTTTGAGAAAATTTATTTTTTCTACTAATTTAGGATTTTTTAAATCCTGGTCAACAGTAATAGAACTAATTTCATTTTTCAAAAATGCAATTTGGTTTATTTTTGAAGTAATTTTATCAGAAATAATCCCATTCAAAAATCTCTGAACAGGTTCAGTTATAAACTCAAAAGTGATATTTTTGCTATTATAAGTGCCAGTAAAACCTTTTGTATCCCAGTACAAAAAGGGCATTAATTTAATAAAAAATGGGACACCGAGTATTACATCCCTGTCGATATCTTTTACCAAAACGAAACTTTCCGGAATACATATATCCTATTGGCAAATATAAGCCTTGGGTAATTTATATGAAATACCCATTGAACCACCACTAGCATTTTTCAGACGATGAGTGGTTTTATGAAAATATCTGGAAGGTATTATTCCTTCTTTTACACAATAAACTCTTTTTTGAAATTGTTGTTGTTGTTATTATTATTATTATTATTATTATTATTATTATTATTATTATTATTATTAATAATAATATTCTTACATATAATATACTCCTATAATTACCATTAAATGTTTCGAAATGTTACTTTTTCCTTTTTTGAATTTGGTTGAAACTATTCTAATGAGTGAGTAAATTAGTGAAAATTTCTTCCTAACTAGCTATTTCATTATTTAGTACATTATAATTTTTCCTTCTCTAGGGATACTTATTTCATGTTTCTCTTTTATTAATATTCTCCTTTTCAATTTCAACTCTTCTAAATTAGTTTTAATCTTGTTGGATGGATCCATGGATCATAAAACAAGTTCTTTCGTGTCTCAATAGTTATTAGCATATGAATTTTATAATGCGAATTTAGGGGCTTATTATTTTTGGCTTTAGACCACCAAATTCATTAAGCCACCCCTACATAACCTTGTCTAGAGATACAACTCCTCTATCTGCACATGAATGCACAGAGACTGCCCTAGCTCGGATTCTTTGACATCGACTCTATTGCAAGGAAAAATGCAGGTGAAACTGAAGTCAACTGTATGGTTTTATGGAATATAAATGTTGTGATAATAGGATGTAGTTTTTTTTCTTTGTCTGTTAGAGGGAGCATATTCACTTTGGTTTTCCTTTTTCATAATATGGATCAATCCATTTTCTTCAAATCGTTGATTAAAGCAAAAGGTTTGGCAAACTTCATAGAACATTTCTCGGTTGGATAAGTGATTAAGAAAAACATATGTTTAATTCGTTCAAGTGGAACTTTTAGGTAATTCGTTTGCTATTTTCAATTGCGTTATTCTCATGATCACTTAACTATATTTCAATCAAAAAGTGATTCAATGTTGGTGCCTTTCGACTCCTATGAGCAATTGAATAGTCCTCTGTCTCTGTGATTTTATCGGACTCGGAATACATTAAGAAGTAATTGATACAAAAAATTAATCCGTAAATAAGAAATAAATGAATTAAAAGCACACACAGTATACATATTTTGATGCACTCTGCAGACTGATGTGTAAGAACGTGGTAGAGAACTTCATTTTTAAGACCTAATTATTTCAAAAGTACAACAAGCTGATCTAAGAGAATATATTAGAAGGGAAAAACTTGAAGAAACTAGAAAAACTTTTTAGGCTAAGAAAAGCATGAGCAAACATATGACCAAGTTGAACTTGTGCTTGGGTAGTGAGATGAATACCATCCGGACCTAGTTCTAGTCCCTTAGCGTCTATCTTGACCACATTTGGGACGTTGATAGCCAGCTGAGCTGCTCTCACTTCTTCTATATATGGCCCTTTAAATGGCTCCTTCGGGTATGGAAGGATAACCTGTCAATATATATAAGTTAAATCCTAATATATATAATCAAGAAAATATGAAAGAATTAACCCAAATTACATATTTGGTCGGTACGCCAAAAATAATGACATTCGTCAGCCAAATATATATTAAAAAAATATAAATAAAATATGTATAAGAGCCCACAAGGATTGAATGAGTTTGTTGGATTAGTGGTTTCTCCCATGGGAGACCAGGGATGGTTCCCCTCACTAGCAGCTTCCTCAGTCAGAGCTCGTCGCACCAGGTTTGTCTAGTGCGATTTACATCTCCTGTGTGGTTTGCGAGCTATTGCACAGTGAGCAGGTTACCCCGTGCGCACTCAAAGAGTAGCGATTACGGATTTCCTAGGGAATTTTTCAAAAAATATGTATCCCTAACATACGAAAGATATACATTCTACCGGTTATTATTTTTGGGAGGAGTTGTACAATATAGTTTTCCAAAGAATAATTAATATGTACCTGCAAAATGGGGAGATTAGGAGAATTCAAATCATTGCGCAGGTCATGAATGAATTTCTCCAAGTCGGTCTTATATACTTTCGATCCATTCCCACCTTTTACATCACTCTCCCCATGATACCACAATAATCCCCTAATAATTCCTCCATCTTTTACAGCAGATTTGGCTCTTTTAACCAAATCATCATAAGGTAAAGACCCACGTTGCCATTTAGACAGAGGAGTCCCTCCTCTAGCACAAGGTACTAAACCTATGACACCAAATTCTGAATCTTTTTTAAGGATTTCATTAGCAAAAGCCATTCCAGGGCCAAGTCCACAACTTGCTAAGCAATCAATCCCATAATTCATAGGCTCATGTGCTTCTTCCCATTTTAAAGCAGCATTATATCGTAAAATTTTTTGGTTTGGTTTACATTCTTGAGGCACAAAACCATTCCAAACTTTGGTAATAGTTCCTTCTGTTGAAACTTCTTTAGTAACTCCGCCACGTCCAGCCATATTGCTTTGCCCTGCTAATAAAAATATTTGTACATTTTTTTTGCCCGTATTTTCACATTCCTTCACTCTCTTTGGACTCATCAACCAACATAAGTTTGAGACCAGTAAAAGAAATGTTAAGATCAGAATAACTTCGTCACTTTTATGCTTCAACATATTGTAGCGACTCTTTTTGGAGCTGAACTTGAAATCCCCCCAAACAAATATTCTTTTGGTTTTAAATATTTTAGGACAACAGAAGTAGTTGAATGCAGAGGAATAATTTTTTGTTTTGGAATATATTTTTCTTTGGTTAGGAGGATTGATATGCCCACGTTCTACATATGATGCTAATTTGTAACATTATTATACTTACTTTTTTTAGTGAATGCGCTTAATTCCGTCACTTCCTTCAATAAGCTGAATGAAATGCATAGCTTAAATGGTTTCTTTAAAAAGCAACGAGAGGAATTAACTTTTGAATTGCTATTTATATTTTATAATAAATTGTTAGCAAAAGGTTGATTATATGCTTGACTTATAAATTTGGTGAAAGTTAGAAAAGAGAAATTTATGAAAATCTTTCCAGTTATGTAGTGGCAGATATTTAAGCATAATGCTAGGCTGTATTCAGTGCATTTATCTTCGTGTATGTAGGTTATTGAAAATGAGTTGATTATCTCAAGTACATCTGCATTGTAAAAGTGGTGGTTTTTCTGTTTCTTTTAATATTTCACATTTTTCTTGTAAAGTATCAGTATCAATTTTAATTTGCTTCTACTGAATATAGGATGAAATAAATGATTCCATAAATTAAAAAAATGATGAGAAACAGTTCTAATCTTATAAGAACAATGCACCATATACTTATCAGTGCGGAGTCCAAAATAACCCATTAATAGGAGAAAAATATTAGCGTGAACTAGTATTAGTACTCGCACAATGCACGGACACAAATTATATTAAATTGTGATGTAAAATGTTTGAATCATGTGCAAATAATCTTAAAATATAAATCTCTCAGATAAAAATTATATAACATTAGATATTAATTATGAAGTAGGATATGAAATTATTGTTCAAATCTCGTAGTGCATAACCTATTTTTTTATTTTTGTTTGTAGCAACCTAACCCTTTGATTGTAGTCTTGCATTTCGTTTCGCTGTCAATATTAAAGAATACTAAACATATCGTGGTGTGATCTGTCTTGTTTGAGTAAAATAGATCATATATTTTAACAAACTTCTTACTATCACTTTGTTTTTATCTAAAAGTTAAATATGCCTTATTCATCACATTATTTGTACACAAATTCTTTTTTCTTTTGTTTTGTTTCTTATAGTTATTGTATTATTTATTATTTAGTATTATTATACTATCATATAATATTTTATTAGCTTAATAGTTAAATTAATGTCTTGCTTATTATTCTTTTAATAGTCTTTAATAAATAGAAATATTTTATTCTTGAAATTTGGTATATTTTTATGCTTGTATCCTCTCATTCGGAATTTCTTAATCAACTAAAATATATTGTAATATTGTTAAATATAATATAATTTTTTAATTTATTTATTTTTAAATTAATTTAATGTATAAGTATCCTCACACTATCTCTATTTTTATACATTCTCTTTCCTACTATAAATTTTAATTAGTTTTTACAATAATGTTTTACCTATAACCAAAATAATATCATATTTTATTTTAAATTGTAAAATTGATGTAGGCTAAAATATTAATACATAATTTATTTGATGATTATGTTCCAAATGTATTGAGTTCTATTATAATTATTTTGATTTAGATGCAGTTAAATTTCTTTTTTCTTTTTTAGTTTTAAGATATAAATTTAATTTTTAATTTTTATTAATAAATTTACCTATATTAGAAAGTTATTTTATATTCTTAAAATTTTATTTTAATATTAGAAAAATAATTTCTTAATTGTTTGAACGTATTATATGTATCTAGTAATATGTTTACTATCATTTTATTTATTTCCGTAATATTTTCCAAAATAAAAAAATCTCATCTCAAATTCAAATAATTCTTATCATTCTATTTTCTAAATTGGAACGCTGCTATGCTTTCAAACTTATACTAACTGCATTCAATTCAGATATTAATCATAGAAAAATATTTTCTTAGTTGTTTGAACACATTATATCTAAATGTTGTAGTGATATTTTCATTGTCAGCTTATTTCTTATGTAAATTTTCTTTCTTTTTAGCTTTAATACAAATTTATTTTTAATTTTCATTAGTATAATTACCTATATTAGAAATTTATTTTGTATTTTTGTGATTTTTTTCATAAATAAGACTTCAATTTCGTGATAGTATCCATAGTTTAAGCATTCTAATCATAGTTTTAAATACTTTCTAATTTCAAATTCAATTAGCCTTCCCCTTTCATTTCTAATAGTAAATTTTTAATAATTTAATATAATTTTGTTAATTTTTTAAGTATTGTATATTTAATTTTACCAACTTTATAATTTCAAATTCAATTAGCCTTTCCCTTTCTAATTTTAAGTTTGTATGTTTAATTTATTTTATTTTCTAAACTTATGATTTATAAATATACTCACATTATCTCTAATTTATTTTTATTATTCAATGTTTTTAGTTTTTGATTTTATCTATTAGACTTGAGTTACGTGGACCTATTCATATTATGACTTTTCTTGTATAATATAAAAAACTTTCTCATCTCAAATTTAAATAATTTATATCATTTTTTTTCTATGATAAAAAAATCTAAAAAAAACTTCTCTATTTTTTTCTTTTTCTTAAAAAAAAATTATATTTGTCACGACCCAATTTAACCCTCCGAAAGGTGTCGTGACGACATCTAGTCTTTACGACTAGGTAAGCGTAATATTACGGAAAAACTTAAAGGAATCTAAATGATAAAGGATAAAATAGCATATTATAAATAACAAAAATAGTGCCGCTCGGCATATACAAAATAATCTCCCAAGACCCGGAATGTCGCTAAATCACAAGCTTCTATAATCTATGTAGCTCTATACAAAATTCTGAAGATAAATAAAGAAGTCTCTAGGCGAGGGGGTAGAAGGGGACTCCGAGGATCAGCGGACGCAAGTAGAAGTACCTTGAAGTCTCCTGGAATCAGCAACACGCACTAACTCCGAGGCTGATAGTTCGTACCTGGATCTGCACACGAAAACATGTGCAGAAAAGGGCATGAGTACACCACAATGGTACCCAGTAAGTTCCAAGACTAACCTCGGTCGAGTAGTGATGAGGTCAAGTCAAGGCTCTACCGGAGTAAATATAAAAAATTAAACACTAAGATATATACATATAAGTTTACAATAAAACAATTAAAGAAATTCACACTTTGAAAATTTACAGTTATGGGAGCCCTCGGCTCAGAACAAGGTAAACACAATAGGGAATCTCCCGGGATACCATCCCGTAGTTCCGAATGATTATGCAGTACATGGAGATTTTCCGTAATACGTCCGAAGTCCCAAAAGTATATATGCAGTGCTGGGGAATCTCATCGAATATGTCTGTAGTCCCAAAATAAATATACAAGGCAGGGGGATCTCCCGGAATACGTCCGTAGTCCCAAAGTAAATATGCATTGTTAGGGATCTCCCGGAATAAGTCTGTAGTCCCAAAGTAAATATGCAGTGCTGGGGGATCTCCCGGAATTCCATTCCGAGCTCGATATTAAATTTCCACTATCGGCCGAAATCGCCGAAATCCAACTTTCGCCAATTCAAGCCTAAATCCACTACAGGCCTCCAAAACACATTCCGGACGCGCTCCTAATCCTAAAATCACTCAACGGAGCTAACAGAGTCGACATAATTCCATTCCGTATCGGTCTTCATACAGTTTCAACTGCGGTCCAAATTCTAAGGCTTAAACTCATAACTAGGGACTAAGTGTCCCAAAACTCTCTGAATTCCATAACCAATCACTTCGGCAAATCCCAAAAGTAGAAACAAATGTGGGGAAAACAGTTATTAGGGGATCGGGGCTCTAACTCTCAAAACGACCGGTCGGGTCATTACATTCTCCCCCACTTAAAATAATCGTTCGTCCTCGAACGAGTATAAATACATACCTGAAGCTGCGAAAACATGAGGGTAACGGCTGCGCATATCCTGCTCGGTCTCCCAAGTCGCCTCCTCGACCGGCTGAACCCTCCACTGGACCTTCACTGAAGCAATATTCTTTAACCTGAGCCTCCTGATCTGCCTGTCCAAAATGGCTACTGGCTCCTCAACATAAGATAGATCCTTGTCCAACTGGACTGAGCTGAAATCCAATACATGAGTCAGATCACCGTGATACTTTCGGAGCATAGATACGTGGAATACCGGATGAACTCCTGCTAGGATGGGAGGTAAGGCAAGCTCATAAGCAACCTCCCCAACACACCACAATATCTAAAAAGGACTAAGGAACCTCGGGATCAGCTTGCCCTTTTTTTCGAATCTCATGACGCACTTCATAGGCGATACCCGAAGCAAGACCCGTTCTTCATCCATAAATGCCAAATCACGAACCTTCCGGTCCGTATAACTCTTTTGTCTGGACTTGGTTGTGCGAAGTCTATCCTGAATCACCTTCACTTTCTCCGGGGCATCCTGGACCAAATCTGTACCCAACAGTCAGGCCTTGCCCGGCTCAAACCATCCCACTGGGGACCGGCACTGCCTACCATACAAAGCCTCATATGGTGTCATCTGAATGCTGGACTGGTAACTGTTGTTGTAAGCAAACTCTGCAAGTGGAAAGTATTGGTCCCATGACCCTCCTAACTCCATCACATAGGCACGAAACATATACTTAAGAATCTGAATCGTGCGCTCGGACTGCCCGTCTGTCTGAGAGTGAAAGGCTGTGCTCAACTCCACCCTAGAACCGAACTCCTGTTGTACGGCTCTTCAGAAACGTGATGTGAACTGTGTACTTTTGTCTGAAATGATGGATACTGGGATACCGTGAAGGCGGACGATCTCTGATATAAATCTCAGCCAATCTCTCTGAAGAATAAGTGGTCAACACTGGATAAAATGAACTCCCGAAGCCCCTCTACATTGGGCACACAAATCCGGTCCTGCATCCTCATCACGCCATCATCACCGATAGCCACACCTCTAGTATCAACTCGCCGAACCCTGTCTTGAAGAAATAGAAGGTGGGGATCATCATACTGACGCTCTCTGATACGGTCATAAAGAGAAGACCGAGCAACCACACAAGCTAATATCCAGCTAGGCTCTGAAATATTCAATCTCACGAACTGACTGGCTAAGGCCTGGACATCCAAGGCTAGGAGCCTCTCAGTTGCCGGAAGATATGCCAAACTCCCCAAACTCTTCGCCCCACGACTCAAGGCGTCGACCACTACATTGGCCTTCCCCCGGTGGTTCAATATAGTGATGTTGTGATGACACCTAGTCTTAAGCCTAATATTACGGAAAAACTTAAAGGAATCCAAATGATAAAGGATAAAACAACATATTATAAATAACAAAAATAGTGCCGCTCGGCATATACAAAATAATCTCCCAAGACCCGGAATGTCGCTAAATCACAAGCTTCTATAATCTATGTAGCTCTATACAAAAGTATGAAGATAAATAAAGAAGTCTCTAGGCGAGGGAGTGGAATGGGACTCCGAGGATCTGCGGACACAAGTATAAGTACCTTGAAGTCTCCTGGAATCAACAACATTCACTAATCCTAAGGCTGATAGCTCGTACCTGGATCTGCACACGAAAACATATGCAGGAAAGGGCATGAGTACACCACAATGGTACCCAGTAAGTGCCAAGCTTAACCTTAGCCGAGTAGTAACGAGGTCAAGTGAAGGCCCTACCGGAGTAAATATAATAAATTAAACAGTAAGATATATACATATAAGTTTACAATAAAATAATTAAAGAAATTCACACTTTAAAAATTTACAGTTATGGGAGCCCTCGGCTCAGAACAAGGTAAACACAATAGGGAATCTCCCGGGATACCGTCCCATAGTTTCGAATGATTATGCAGTACAGTGGGGTTCCCCGGAATACGTCTCTAGTCCCAAAAGTAAATATGCAATGCTGGGTGATCTCCCAGAATAGTCTGCAGTCCCAAAATAAATATGCAAGGCAGGGGGATCTCCCGGAATACGTCCTTAGTCCCAAAGTAAATATGCAGTGCTGGGAGATCTCCCAGAATACGTCCGTAGTCCCAAAGTAAATATGCAATGCAAGATAAAACTACAGGTACGGCATAGAGTTATACAATTTAGACTAACACAAATAAGGGGAAATAGGGATCGAACTAAGCATGCGCACATAATGTCAAATAGGCAGTTAAAACATGTAAGCATGCTTCCCTAATCTAAACTAAGCAATTAAACATAATAGTGCAGTTTAATAAGGGAAAAACAGTTTATGACTTATAAAGGAAAAATGGGATTTTTGCAATAATAGCCCGTGTACGTACTCGTCACCTCACGTACACGGTGCCCACACATCAATTAATATTAAACATCCTAAGAGGAAGTCCCCAACACAAGGTTAGGCAAGCCACTTACCTTGAACCGCTCAAATCAACTCAATATCACGCTCTTGCCACGAGTATCCAACTCCGAATGGCCCAAATCTGATAAAATCAATTGCATAATGTAAAATAATACTACAAGTAACTACTTTAGCAAATGAATTCGAAGCTAAGGAATGAAAATAGAAAAAATGACTAAAAAGCCTCCCCAGGCCCACATATCAGAATCGGTAAAAATCATAAATTACGAACACCCATTCACCCACGAGTCCAACCATACCAAATTTACTCAAATCCGATACCAAAATCTCGATCAAAACCCCAAAATTTGGCCTAGGAACTTTTTCTCAAAATTTCTCCCAATTTTCACCACAAATCCGAAATTAGATGATAAAATTAAGCATAGATTAGTGGGAATTAACCAAAACTAGGTAAGAATCACTTACCTCAAACACCTACGCAAGAACCTCTCGAAAGATGCCTAATTCCGAGCTCTCAAGTCTAAATGGTGAAAAATGACATAACCCTCGATTTGAAACACTTTAAATCTGCCCAGGTGCGTTCTTCATCGCAAACACGGAATACCGCTCGCGTTCGCGAAGAGTAACTTACTCTAGCCCTGAACTTCTTCATCGCGAACGCGATTCCCTCGACACGAACGCGAAGTCCTAACATCACAGCGCTACGTGAACGCGGGACCAATACCGCGCACGCGTAGGCATATGGGCTTGGGTACCCAGCTAAACATTCTTTCTACGTGAACGCGGGACTTGCATCATGAACGCCTAGTTTAACCTTCTCAGTGCTTTGCGAACGAGGGACCTTCTTCGCGAACGCGAAGCACACAATCTTACCTGCCGCAAAGTCCTCTTAGCGAACGCGAGTATCCTTTCGCGAGCGCGATGAAGGAAATGTCTACAACTCACCAGCAGAAAATCTGCCAACTCCCAAGGTCCAAAAATGATCCATTAAGCACCCAAAACTCACCCGAGGCCCCCGTGACCTCAACCAAACATACCAACCATTACTAAAACATCATTCAAACTTAGTCGAGCTTCAAACCACATCGAATAACATCAACAACCTCAAATTTTACACGCAGGTCACAAATGACACTACGAACCTACAACACTTTCAGAGTTCCATTCCGAGTTCGATATCAAAATTTCCACTACCGGCCGAAATCGCCGAAAATCCAACTTTCGCCAATTCAAGCTTAAATCCACTACAGGCCTCCAAAACATATTCCGGACGCGCTCCTAACCCCAAATCACTCAACAGAGCTAACGAAGTCGACCAAAATCCATTCCGGATCCGTCTTCACATAGTTTGGACTACGGTCCGAATTCTAAGGCTTAAACTCACAACTAAGGACTAAGTGTCCCAAAACTCTCAGAATTCCATAATCAATTACTCCGGCAAATCCCAAAAGCAGAAACAAATGTGGGGAAAATAGTTATTAGGGGATCGGGGCTCTAACTCTCAAAACGACCGGCCGGTCATTACAATATTATTCAATACCTAATATTATTACATTGTCATGTGGAATTTTATTAGCTTGTATGAATTTAATATCTATTTCTACCACACTCATTCTAACATAGTATAAATAAAAATTTAAAAACTTTCTCAAATTCAAATAAATTTTATTATTCTATTTTCTAAATTTGACTGCATTTTCAAAAATTATGTTTTGCTTTCAAACTTAAAGTAACTGCACTCAATTCAAATATTAATCACAAAAAAATATTTTCTTAATTGTTTGAACCCATTATATCTTAATGTTGTAGTAATATTTAGGTATACAATATTTGTTTGCCCGATTTATGAATATAAATATGACATTATTATTCTTGTTATTAAAATATTTTTTACTAATTATTTAAGTTTTTCTTATCTTATAAATAATTTATATACTTTATGTAAGATCTTATTTTGTCGCTTGAATTTATTTAATTTTTAAACTTAATACATCTTTAATATCGTAAGTAAACTTCAATTTATTTTAAATTACTCCAAAGTATAAATAATCACAGGTTATCTCAATCTACATCTTTCTATATTTTTTATTTTTTTCTATTATAAATTTTAATTAATTTTTTACCTCCATATTTCTAGCTAATATAGAAAAAAAATCTATGGGTGGATCAATATAGATATAACTACAAATATACATATAAATATAAATTTAAATGTAGATATATAGATTATATTTGTATAAGATTTATTTAAATTGAGTATAAGATTTATTAAACTACTTCTATTAATTATTTTTTCATTTATAATTTAAATTTTTAATGTTGTCTTAAAATTGCCAAGTGAGTTCTTTTTAGTTTGCCATTTGGCTTAACCACATGCTTCACTACTCTCCTTTTAATATAATATAGATTCTAATTATACATTTTTAATAATAAAATATAATTATACTAATTCTTTAAGTATTGTATATTTAATTTTAAATCCTTTCTAATTTCAAATTCAACTAGCCTTTCCCTTTCTAATTTTAAGTTTGTATATTTAATTTATTTTATTTTCTAAACTTATGATTTATAAATATCCTCACATTATCTCTAATTTATTTCTATTGTTCAATATTTTTAGTTTTTGATTTTATCTATTAGATTTGAGCTACGTGGACCTATTCATATTATGACTTTTCTTATCATAATATAAAAAACTTTCTCATCTAAAATTTATATAATTTTTACCATTTTATTTCTATGATAAAAAATCTAAAAAGAAATTTCTCTATTTATTTTTTATTTTTGATATTATATTATTCAATACCTAATATTATTTTATTGTCATGTGAATTTTTATTAGCTTGTATGAATTTAATATCTATTTTTACCACACTCATTCTAATATAATATAGATAACAATTTAAAAACTTTCTCAAATTCAAATAAATTTTATTATTCTATTTTCTAAATTTGCCTGCATTTTCAAAATATTATGTTATGCTTTCAAACTTAAACTAACTGCATTCAATTCAAATATTAATCACAAAAAAATATTTTCTTAATTGTTTGAACCCATTATATCTGAATATTGTAGTAATATTTACGTATAAAATATTCGTTTTCCCAATTTATTAATATTAATATGAAATTATTATTCTTGATATTAATTTTTTTTTACTAATTATTTAATTTTTTTCTTATCTTATAAATAATTTATATACTTTATGTAAGATCTTATTTTTCCGCTTGAATTTATTTATTTTTTAAAGCTAATAAATCTTTAATATCTTAAGTAAATTTTAATTTTATTTTAACTATAGTCACATGTTATCTCAATCTACGTCTTTCTATATTTTTTTTTATTTTTTTCTATTATAAATTTTAGTTAATTTTTTACCTCCATATTTCTAGATTATATAGAAAAAAATCTATGGGTGCATAAATATAGATATAGCTACAAATATACATATAAATATGAATTTAAATGTAGTTATATAGATTAGATTTGTCTAAGATTTATTTAGATTGAGTATAAGATTTATTAAACTACTTCCATTAATTATGTTTCAATTTAAAAATCAAATTTTAATGTTGTCTTAAAATTGCCAAATGAACCTCAACCCTCAATTTTGCCCCTTTTCTGTCCAGCGATTTCCGCACCTGCGGACCTACTATCGCACCTGCGACACCGCATTTGCGGAAAATCCCTCGCATGTACGGATATGACTTAAGGGGGCTGGGTCCGCATCTGCGGCAATGGGGCCACACCTACGCGTGCGCGCCTGCAAAACACTGTTCGCTTCTTCGGTCTTTCTCAGCGCTTGAGATTCCTTAGGCGCATCTGCGGGCATCGCAGATGTGGTACTTCCCTCGCACCTGTGATCCCTGGTCAAGCCTCCAAATTCCGCATCTGCTCCTGGTCTTCCACACGTGTGAGCCCGTACCTGCGATCTCTCCTCCCCAGGTGTGAAACACCAGAAACCAGAATTTCTTCAGCAACTTTCCTAAGTCCAAATTTCATCCATTAAGCATCTGAAACACACCCGAGGGCCACGAGACCTCATACAAACATACCAACCAATCCTAAAACACCATACGAACATAGTCGACCTTCAAACCACATCGAACAACATCAAAAACATGAATTATGCACGGATTTAGTCCTAAAGAACTTTGAATTTTCCAAATTCTACAAACGACGTCGAAATATATCAAACCTCGTCCGAATGACTTCAAATTTTACACACAAGCCAAAAATGACATTATGAACCTACTCCCACTCCCGAAACTCCATTCCGGGCTCGATATCAAAATTTCCACTGCCGACCAAAATCGCCAAAATTCCAACTTTCACCAATTCAAGCCTAAATCTACTACGGACCTCCAAATCACATTGCAGACGTGCTCCTAAGTCAAATCCCAAATTCGGCCATAAATCACACTCGGGCCTACGCCTCGAAACTCGAAAAACTTACAAAATCCGACAACCTATTCAATTACGAGTCTAACCATACTAGTTTCACTCAATTTCGACTCCAAATCGATGTTCAAAACTCAAAAATTCATATTATGAAACTTTAAGCCAAAACCCCCAATTTCCTCTTTTAAATTCATCAACCAAAAGCTAAAATCAAATATAGATTCATGGAATATAACCAAAATCGAGTACAGAACACTTACCCCAATTCATATGATGAAAATCGCCGAAAATTTCCCAATTCTGAGCTCCCCAACTCAAAATATGTTAAAACCCACATTTTAACACTATTCTGCCTCGTTTCTTGTGCCAAATAATCTCGAAACTCGCTTTTGATGACTCCAATAGATTCCTTGTGAAATTCTAATCAAGCTAGGCTCTTGAATCACTCCATTTGACCTTATATTAAAGGAGATATGTTGGTTTCAATATTTGAAAATAGTGCCGATTTTTAAATACGAAGTCAGTGGCAATTTCGTAATTAATCTGAAAAATCTGGCAACCCAATTCTTAGTAAAATGACCAAAAACTCTTCTTACGATGTCCAAATTCGATGATTTTACTTTCTATGACTCCGTAATTACGATAAGGATTTAATGCTTCAATAAAAACAGAAATTGGAGCGAATTTGCTTAATATAGTACCATTTATGCTTAAAGAAACAACGACGAAACATTAAAAAAAACGAGCGCAACACAACCCAAACCTATCCGAAACTCACCCGAGCCTCTCGGGACCATGTCCAAACATACCAACAAGTCCCATAACATAACACGAACTTAATCGAGCTCTTAAAATACCGAGCGAAGTGCAGATACTCAAAACGACCTGTCGGGTCGTCACATCCTCCACCACTTAAACACATGTTCGTCCTCGAACGTGCCAGGAGTCTTTCCAAAGCTACCAAATCACGGTGTAACCTTACTAAGAATAAACCTGGGGGTGATCCCACGTCACCCTGATCCACATAAGCATTCCAACACAACATAACTAGAGATCCTTATTTCGACCTTGGTCCTTAAACCTTAGCTCAATCTCTATCATCCAGAATTCAACAAGACCCGAATCCCACAGCCACATAATGTATAAGTCTGAACAAGCTGTATCAAGTCAAAACCATAACACAATATGTAATCACATGATATACCCCATTACTTCGACACTCACAGTTGGAAATACCGACCATCGTTACTGCCCAAAACAAATCAGGTGCCGATAGAAAACCTCATACCGATTAGAACCTCGTTCAAAACCTTCATACCCTACCGATGATGAAAGAAACACGCATAATTGCTTAACAACTCATCTGATCATAAGCCAAGAAACTCACTTGCCCTACTAGGGCCATTGTCCACATCCTCAACAAAATATAGTGTTATTCTTCCAAACCTTCCTCATCCCAATACAATAGCCCAAATCTCAGGTCTAGAAACCTCATTTCAGCTCATACGAGCAGCCGCACCGACAAGCATCAACAATAAGCATATGGATCCACACACACCCAGTTCCGTACACAACTAAGTAAAAATTCAGACATGACAGATAACAGTAAGAAAACTAAATAAGAAAACTACTAAGAAAGTTAATCAGGCAGGGAAATTTTAGCATTTTACTATGAACTATTTTCAACAAGGTGAAAGCAAAATACACGAAACAGAAATAAGGAGCCACATTTCATCTCTGTACCGTTGCAGCGTGCAACCCGATCCCATCATATCAATCCATATAGGGTACCATTCGAGCCATAATACCCGGGCTCACTGATCACATGTGCGTCAACATCAAGCACAACAGAGTGTACAAAACATAACTGTGGGGAAAATGATTAGGAACAAACAATACTGAGAAAGTCAAGCACAACTATGGTGCAATAAGAAAATCAACATCACAAGGGCCACCTCGCCCATAGTTCCATGAGGCTTAAACTGAATCACAATATGCGTGCGAAGAATCATGTAACCCTCACAACCCGTCATAGCATAAGAGAGAAACATACGACATAAACCAAGGGGCGAATAACATCCACTTCGCCCGATGATATACATGTGGCATCAACTGCGCAAGAGCAAGCAAATCCAACCTGATACAGAGTACACACCCTCACTGGGCTCAAAATAATACCCAAACAAAATTCCGATCATCCTCAAACATGTAATAAACCTTCCAAAAGTCTATAGCAACCTTTCCATAACACCTACCATTAATCATCCGATCTTCTACACTCCTTCACAACTCGCAATCAAGGAATAGTCCACCAACAAGAACATTCAGTCTCTGAGCCTCACGAATACTAGAATTTTCATACCCAATCTCAACACCTCTTCTAAATTATTTGACACGTAATTCATACTCCATCATCTCGCGGAGAAACACCCATAAGTCGAAAAAACAATGTGCCTGCCAACAGGTGAACTCTACTTCGATGGAAATCCCATAGTACCAACAAGACTTCAAACACCCAAAATTGTCCGAGACATCAAGAACTCCTATCCTTCCCTCCAAAACTAAACCACAACCTTGTACATGCAACCTTTCAACCCCACACGGCTCGTCTCCTCTAACATGCTAACTCGCAACACTACAAAAGTCTCATAGTCAACTCTGAACCATAAGAAAATTGAACACCTCATCACCCGAGAATCTTTCATTTAACTCAATCCAGGAGAACACCACCACACGCAATATAGCTTCTATACCTGTAGAAAACATCAACTCCGACCATGGTCATAACCATGATAAATTCTCTAGAACTCAGTAATACATAATCAAGTAATCAGAACCAATTGCCTCTAACTCAATCGAGTCATGCAGAATGCCAGCCCGAAAGTAACTCAATCCGAAATAACTGTCCCGAGGGAACTTCCTAGGAACCCAAATCCATTTCTTGCATCACTCCAACATTGACATGTAGACCTTCCTTGACAAGGAAATTCCGCAGATCCGATTACCATGCTACCGTTTTCAAGCCCACCCACAAATAAATTCAAAACTCCTTAAAGGCTACATAAGACCCGAAACTCTCCAGAACCTTCTCGATAACTACTCATCTTACTCTGATCTCCAATACACAACTAATACGTATCGAGCAACCCGTGCTTCACCAGCATATGACCATCCAAAGAAATAACCAAGCAATATATCGGTCCGAAAACTGATACGGTCCATGAACCTACAATCCGATCGTCATTAGCAGACTCCACCACTTAGCTCGAAGCCATAGATCACCTCATCGGCACCCGAAAGTACCATATCTTCACAGCATGCCTCGATCCCGCACGACTATTTAGCTGAATACATAAAAACTCATGCAATACTGGTCATAGAATGCCTCGAAGACTCTACCAAGTGCTTACCCATCATTGCAATAGTCAAATAACTTCCCCAAATGCTCTGAAATGATCACATATGCACTCCACTGAATGGGAACCTCACACGAGACACACGATCCAAACTCATCATGCAGGAGATGGCCCACCGGTTATACTCAAATCGACACCTTGCCATGAACCCACCTTAGTCACAATAGCCAGGCCACCAGCCAATCTTCCCAAATCTGTGCTTACCAACCAGACCATGAACACGCCTCATACCACAAATGAATGACTAGAAGATTTAACACTACATCTGCTTCTGAGGCTAGACAACACATCGTAATCTATCTGTTGCATCACCGATCGTCGACACATAATGAATACTGAGTCCACAACACCATATATGAGCATTTGGGAGGAGTCAAAGTCGTAGATTTCAAGCTGAAGCAAGGCCGCACGATAAAAAAAGAAGAAAGGGAAATTTTTTTCCTAAATGCCATGTAGCCTCCCTAAGATAGGTATGGACGTCATCATACCGATCCGTAGGACTCTACACACTTGCAATGAATCGTAGAACCTACAAACCTAGTGCTCTGATACCACCTTGTTACGACCCAAAAATCGCTAGTCGTGATGGCACCTAAGTCGGTCCGCTAGGTAATTCAACTAACAAAAAATACAATCCAAAAGATATTATAAGAAAATAGTAAAGAATTAGCTGAACATTTACAAATTTACTCAAGACCTGGTAGTACGAATCACGAGCTTCTAAGATTTGAAATTTCAAAACTGATACAAATAAATACATGTTTTGCTTGAAGGTTACATAGACAAATTAGCAATAGCCTTAGCTACCATGGACAAGTGGCAGCTATATCCAAAAGCATGAACATCTTCCGACATCACCAGCAGCTCCGCCCTAAAATCTGCACGCAATGTGCAGAAGTGCAGTATCAGTACAACCGACCCCATGTACTGGTAAGTATTTTGTCTAACCTCGTCGAAGTAGTGAAGATGCTTTTAGTTGAAAGATGCTATTTGTTATAACCTATATATTAGACTAACAATATAGGCAATTCAAAACATAATAGACAAAAGTACCGTATACAGCTCTGTGAGACAGTCAACAATTACTAGGAGGAATTACAGTAGAAGATTTACAATCTTTCCTGGTATAAGAAGTGTATCCAAGACATCAAGTCACATGGCACGGTAACACCCCTCGTGCTTCCATCTCATCCTTACCATATGTAAATAAATTTATGTAACAAAATCAATTAGCATGACAACACCTTTCATGCGTTCAACTCATCCTTCCAGATATACGTATAATAGAACCAACTATATGACAAAAACACGATAACATGAATTACAAAGTAGGAAATACGTGAGTAACAACAATGGGCAAGGATATACATGTGGGAAACAATAAAGAACTAAACAGAAATCACGTGAGTAATAACAACAATTGGAAAGTAAGGGATATCAACGTCAATTAACTAGCATATTGGAGGCCTAAGTAAAAATATGATAAATAAGAAGGAAACACAGGATCTTTACAAGTTAACAAGTAAGGGCATGAATGACTAGCATGACGAAATGCTTAAACTAGAGTGTGACGGAATAGGTATGGCATGAGTATAATTTTTAAACCAGGAAATCGGCATGACATAGGCATCTTAAGAAAGTAAAAGACATGGACAATGCAACAACAATTGAGATAGAGGTCAAGTATGGGACAATAACAACATATCGCACAAAATATATAATTTCGACAATAACAGCTCAAGGTAAAGGCAGAAATGTATACACGAAAAATAGATATCACATCATAATGCATGTCCCTAATCCTCACCTGCGCGGAAACACCCTTCTTGCCATGGCCTCTTAATATTAAAAGCATAACAATATAAATGAAATGGAACGATATCACCCTTCATGTTTTTACTCTCACATGATATGGCACGTTATCACCCTTCGTGCTTTACACTCCTCCCTCACATGATAATGTATATGAAATGGCACGACATCACCCTTCGTCCTTTATACTCGCCCTCACATTATAATGAATATAAAATGGCACGACATCACCCTTTGTGCTTTACACTATTCCTTACCAAGCATATGAATATCAATAAAATAGAAAGGCAGGAAGTATAAATAACATCTAGGAGAGTGTCCAAATGAATATTCCAAACAAATTCTCAATCATTGATTTCCAATCCAATAATGATTCAATGAACCCTCAAGGAACACATAATTCAAGTACTTTCACAAATCCCACAATTTATCAATAGTACAAGTATGAAATCTAGCATCTCAAAATATCAGCCATAACAATATATTAATGATTATGCATAGAGATGAACGCATTAGAACATCAATGTGTTCTCAGAGTTCCATCAAATTTGATCAAGTTATAATAGGATAAGTCTCGATTCTACCATTTAATACTAGGTTCTTAATATCTAGAAGTCAAGTGAGGCATGAAGCAAGACGTCACGAAATTCTACAAACATAAATGTAACATAATCCACCCCCCAAGCATGATTAATCCTGGCACATACATATACGCTCATCACCTCATATATGTATCACCCCGCAAGTAGCAAATAATGACAAATAAGAGGAAAAATTCCCTCAACAAAGTTACGCAAAACACTTACCTCGAACAAGTCAATTACAATACCGAGCAAGCCAGCGATGCTCCAAAAAATGCCATCACGCGCATAGTGACCTCCGAACGTCTCAAAACTAGCAAAAAGAAACTCAAATACATCAAATAAATCCCAAGGAAACAATTCCAAATGATAAAGATCGAATCCTAAATCAAATCCTAAATCCAGCCAAAAATCACACTTGGGCCCACGCCTCGGAACCCGAAAAACTTATAAAATCCGACAACCCATTCAATTACGAGTCCAACCATACTAGTTTCACTCAATTTCGACTACAAATCGATGTTCAAAACTCAAAAATTCATATTATGAAACTTTAGGCAAAAACCCCTAATTTCCTCTTTTAAATTCATCAACCAAAAGCTAAAATCAAAGATAGATTCATGGAATAAAACCAAAACCGAGTAGAGAACACTTACCCCAATTCATATGATGAAAATCGCCGAAAATATTTCCCAATTCTGAGCTTCCCAACTCAAAATATGTTAAAACCTGCATTTTAACTCTATTCTGCCTCGTTTCTTGTGCCAAATAATCTCGAAACTCGCTTTTGATGCCTCCAATGTATTTCTTGCGAAATTCTAGTCAAGTTAGGATCATGAATCACTCCATTTGACCTTATATTGAAGGATATATATTGGTTTCAATATTTGAAAATAGTGCAGATTTTTAAATACGAAGTCAGTGGCAATTTCGTAATTAATCTGAAAAATCTGGCAACCCAATTCTTAGTAAAATGACCAGAAACTCCTTATACGATGTCCAAATTCGATGATTATTTTTTCTATGGCTTCGTAATTACGATACAGATCTAATGCTTCAATAAAATCAGAAATTGGAGCTAATTTGCTTAATGTAGTACCATTTATGCTTGAAGAAACAACGTCGAAACATAAAAAAAATGAGCGCAACACAACCCAAACCTATCCGAAACTCACCCGAACCTCTCAGGACCACGTCCAAACATACCAACAAGTCCCATAACATAATACGGACTAAATCGAACCCTTAAAATACCGAGCGAAATGTAGATACTCAAAACGATCTGTCGGGTCGTCACATATAAGTTATTGTAGTTCTAAAGTTATTATAGCTATTCCCTATGAGTTTTTCTATTTAATATTTCAGGTCTATTTTGGGCTATCAATGTTATATTCATGCTTTTATAATAATATATAGGCTCTCCTGTTTCTAAATGGATTTGGACAATATAATACATTTTCAAATTAAATAGTAATAAGAATTTCCCCAAAAGTATATCTTAACAGCTTGTTCAGATGGTTATTACCTATTGTATTGTATTATATTGTTACTTTAAATACGATGTTTGTTTTGGTTGTTACTTAAATTTTATTTTATCGTATCGTTAAATCAATTGTTACATAACGACGAAATACGACACTTTATGTAATGACCCATTTGGTGTGGTTGCATCGTTATCTTGTCTTTTTCTCTCATCTCAAGCTTCACTATTATTAAATAATTTTATTGATGTTTTATGCATCAATACCACACAAGAAGGGAGGGGGGGGGG
>ML406482.1:29021-39255 GCA_005239525.1 Nicotiana knightiana
TAGAAGAACCTGGTTCTTCTTGGTGTTCCAACTTCTACAGTTTGCAGAAAAGTAATTGTAAAATCTAAAGAACACAAACATTTTTACGTGGAAAAACACCTGGCTCAAGGTGAAAAAACCACGACCTACTTCCCAGTAGGATTTTCCCAAACTCTTCACTATGTCAACGAGCCACATCATTTACAAAATAAACTCTTTTGTAAATCTAAGGACTAACTCTAATCCCTTCGTAGAAAACTAGCCTCTAGCTATTTGCGACAAACTTCAAGTTACCTCTAACTTGAACAGTGTGTACCTATTACAATTGCTTCTTGATAAAGCTGAAAGATACAATATGTAATCACCTACTACAAACAACTAGACTTAAAAGACAACAGATGGAACTGGTTCTTCTAGCTAGTTCAAGTAGCTTTGTGTCGCACAAGGATTCTGCTTGCCAAATTGCTTTGGTAATTTTGCTTTCAGTTCTTGTTTCTCTTCTTTGTTTGTGCGTTGTTTTTTCAGCAGGAATGCTTCAACATTTTATAGAATCTGTAGTTGAGACATTATCGTTCAGCTCTAATACAACTTTCCTTGGTGGAAGAGTTTGAGTTTATCTCAACTTCCTTGATCTCGATTCTGTCCTACCTGAAATCAAACTCCATATTTGCAACCTTTTTGCTTAGGAGATAACCTCTTAGTTCTAGATAACCTCTTAGTTCACAGATAATGTTTGTCTCCTGTGCATGGACGCTTCTCGTGCCAATGGGTCTGTTTGATTATGTTTACCCTGATGGACCTGGTTCAACTGAGTTGGCATTTGTCAATCTTCAAAACCATGCAATGCCTTGATTCAACAAATTCCCCCTTTTTGATGATGACAAACTCTGTGCTTTACATACTTCAATCCAACATACACACTTTTTATAGATTTAAGCATTCATCATAGAGAGACCAGGTTCATTAGGTTATAAATTCAACCAACTCATTCCTAGCCAGTCTTCCCTCAAGGTGAAGAACCATGTCCTTCCACCCTTGCACATCCAAGGTATCCAACAGAAAAATCATCCCTGACTCCTCAAGGTCTCTAAACAGCTTCCCTTTCAAGATAGTACGCTTACCAATCATTGTGAGTTTGTCAGTCTCCTCACCGGACACTTCCTCTTCTTCTCCACTCCATTCCTCATCATCAATAATCTTTACTTTCTTTGATGCAGACCTGGTCCTCTTTGCAACTGTTGAGGGTGTGGCAGACACATATGCTGACTCCTTGGGAGAAGCCTTAGCTTTCTTGGGTTTTGGTGTCTCAACCTCAACTAGTGCTGGTTGCTCCTTCTGATAGACCAGGTTCATCTCATCTTCATCAACATGAACTGCCTCAACAGTCTCTCCAACTCTTGCCTTTCCCCTGGCGGACTTTTTCTTCTTGCTCTTTCTCAGAGCTTTTTCCAATTCTTCTTCTCCTTGCCTGATTGTGCTTCTAGTAACACGATTTTTTGGGGCAGGAGCATCAGCAGATGATGAAGCTTTCCTCTTCTTGGTTAATACTGGTGTATTAGCTTTCTTGGGTTTTGGAGTTCTCTTCCTTTTTGGTTTGTAGGACTCACCCAACTTTTTCATCAGCTCGGCCAATGTTTCCTCAATAGATGAACCAGGTTCATCTACTGCTTGTTTAAGACTTTCTAAAACTGCTGCTGCTTCCCCATAATTGCTTCCCCTTGAAACTTTGATTCCTTCCTCACCAATCACAGGAGCGGGGCCACCAATAGCCAGAGTAGCACCGTCCTTCCCAGATCCCTTTTCTGAACTACCTTCTCCCTCTCTCTCAATGTTTATGTTTCCAATTTTTGTTCGCCTATCCGGTACCTCTACAACCACTATCGGCCCAATCAAGATAAACCTGCTTTCAGCCATTTCAGTTGCAGACCCAGCTTCAAGATTTCCTTTGTCAGTGTCAGATGAACCCGGTGCTTCATCCTCATTTGTAGATTTGAAAGACTCGCTTGAAGATTTAGAGTCTTGGACCTTGCTGGCTTGAAGTATATCATTCAATTTTCTGGCATGAGAACCAGAGGCAACTGTTTTCCTGGCTAACATCTGTACTCTACATTTTCTAGGGGCTGGAGTGAGGCTAGGTGTAACGGCTGGGACTGATTTGGGTGAAGGAGTGGGTTCAGGGATAGATTCAGGAACTAGAGTATTTTGGAGGGTTGAAGACCTGGTTGGAGAATGTGAGCTGTGTATCGATGGAGAATTTGAACCAGTATCGTCAAGACCGACCTCGTAATCAGGTGTGGTTTATGAAGATGAAGTAGGGGGTGGTGTATAAGTCATTGTTATGAAGATTTTGGGAGAGAATAATGTTGATCGCTTTGGTATGAGAGGAATGATAAAATTGGTTCGCCGGTTATGCTTTTGAAGAGGGGAGGTAATGGTTGCCTTTTAAAGATGTGGTTATTAATTATGCAACAAGCATAATTCTTGGTCAAGTGGGAGTCTAATCGCTGCAGGATTGACAGTGATTAGACGGTTATAACTCCCTAAATCTAGGCTAATTAAGGTTCGATGGGACTCTTTGAAACTGGTTCATTTTGGGATAAGTACTGAGAATTTGAACTGAACCAAATAGATAGAGTCCCGCTCATGTGTGACTATAATTATTTCAATAAATGTATGGTGATGAGCACGTACCTTGTCAGTCAGATGAACCAGCAGCAATGAACCAGGTTCATCGGGTTATAGTCTTTAATTTTCCTCAATTTACAAAGATAGAAAAACATCATTAGTAGCCAGGGAATCATATTAATACATGGCAAAAGCGTATGGCAGTAAAGTCATGATACTGAGCAATGATTAGTCTGGTTAGTTACCTATTTTAGTGTTTCTAGCAAAAAAAAACCATTTTGTTTTTCAATTAGGTGACCTTAATCATCCCTAATTCTAGTCTGTTTCTCTCAAAAGGCTCCCTACTTAGTACCTTATTGAAGATATCAACAATTTGTTTGTCAGTAGCACAGAATTCAATTGAGATCATTCCTTTTTCATAGTTATCTCTTAGGAAATGGTATCTGACATCTATGTGCTTGATTCTCTTATGATGAACCGGGTTCTTTGTCATGCTAATTGCACTAGTATTGTCAGAAAAAATAGGAATGCATCCAACCTTTATACCAAAATCCATGAGTTATTTCTTGATCCATAGCAACTAAGCACAACATGAGGCTGCAGCCACATATTCAGCCTCATCAGTAGACAAGGCTACTGAGTTCTGTTTCTTGGTGGCCCAAGACACAAGGCAAGAGCCCAAAAAGTGAGCCATGCCTGAGGTACTTTTCCTGTCAACCAGGAAACCTGCATAATCTGCATCAGCATATCCTAAAAGGTCGAAATTACTACCTTTAGGATACCAAAGACATAAATCAGTAGTGCCCTTCAGATATCTCAGAATTCTCTTCACTGCAGTTAGATGAGACTCCTTTGGATTTGCCTGAATCCTAGCACACAGTCCTACACTGAACACAATATCAGGTCTGCTGGCAGTGAGATATAATACAGACCCAATCATCTATCTGTATAGCTTTTGATCAACAGATGAACCAGGTTCATCTACATCTAATTTTGTAGTTTTGTCTATGGGGGTGTCAATTTCTTTTGAGTCCTCCATTTTAAATCTTTTGAGTAATTTCTGTTGATGGATCATTGTTCCATTTGAGTTTTTCTTGATTTGCAAGCCTAAAAAGAAATTTAGCTCACCCATCATACTCATATCAAACTCACTCCCCATAAGTTTAGCAAATTCCTTACTCAATTTATCAGAGGTTTCCCCAAATATGATATCATCCACATATATTTGCACAACCAGGAGATCCTTACCTTTTTCCTTTAAGAACAAGGTACTGTCAATTTTACCTCATTTGTATCCATGTTCTAGCAGGAATTTCTATAGGCGCTCATACCATGCTCTTGGTGCTTGTTTGTCCATACAAAGCCTTGTAAAGTTTGTATACATGGTCAGGTGTCTCCTTGCTTTCAAAACCTGGAGGCTGTTTGACAAATACTTCTTCCTTTAGATAGACATTAAGGAAAGCATCTTTACATCCATCTGATGGAGAGTGAATTCCATGTATGCAGCAAATTCTATAAGAAGTATGATTGCCTCCAGTCTTGCCACAGGTGCAAAGGTCCTATCATAGTCAATTCCCTCTTTTTGACTATATCCTTGGACAACCAGTCTGGCCTTGTTTCTTGTAACCGTTCCATCCTCATCGAGTTTGTTCCTAAAGACCCACTTTGTGCCATTCACTGATCTGTCTAGTGGTCTGGGTACTAAGTGCCATACTTGACTTCTTTCAAATTGATTCAGCTCTTCTTGCATGGCATTTACCCAGTCAGCATCCTGTAAAGCTTCAACAATGTTCTTTGGTTCAATCAAGGATAGAAAGGCATCAAACGCACACAGATTTTTCAAGGATGATCTTGTTTTGATTCCCGATGCCAAATCTATTATGATATTCTCAAGAGGATGAGAGTTTTGATATCTGTGTGGTTTATACACCAATTGTTGTGGAGCAGGGTCAGGGCCAAGGTCCAGAGTGATTTGTTGTTGAGTTTCCCCTGTCATGTTGCTTGGGCTAGTTAGACCTGGTCCATCATCTATGATTGCTTCAATTTGTTCACTGCTTCTGACCAGTCCAAGCTCCTCATCTTCTGGTTCCTGTCTCTCAGGAACAGTCTTTGTTTCATAAAAAAAACATGCACACTCTCCTCTACACACATAGTTCTTTTGTTATATACTTTATAAGCTTTGCTATGTGATGAATATCCCAAGAATACTCCCTCATCACTTCTGGGATCAAATTTACCTAGGGAATCCTTGCCATTGTTGTGCACAAAGCACTTGCATCCAAAAGCCCTAAGGTGGGATATGTTGGGCTTTCTCCCTTTAAGTAATTCATAAGGAGTTTTCTCTACCAGTGGCCTTGTCGTGCATCTATTTATTATGTAGCATGCAGTGTTTATTGCTTCTGCCCAGAAGCTATGGGGTAGTTTACTAGAAAGAAGCATGGTTCTAGCCATATCTTCAAGAGTTCTGTTCTTTCTTTCAACAACCCCATTTTACTGTGGGGTTCCAGGGGCAGAAAAGTTGTGATTTATACCATGTTCATCACAAAATTCAGCAAATTTTGCATTCTCAAATTCAGTACCATGATCAGATCTTATTGATGCTAGTTGATTTCCTAACTATTTTTGAGTTTTTCTAACAAATAAAGTGAACATATCAAATGCTTCATCTTTAGATGTCAGAAATAAGGTCCAAGTGAACCCTGAGTAGTCATCAACTAGCACCATTACATATTTCTTACCACCTCTGCTCAGAGTTCTCACAGGACCACATAAGTCCATATGAACCAGTTCCAACGTTCTGGAGGTACTGACCATTTTCTTGCTTTTGAAAGAGGATCTTACCTGGTTCCCCCTTGCACATGCCTTACAAACTTTATATTCCTTGAACTTAATGTTAGGAAGCCCTACCACTAAGTCCTTGGAGACTAATTTGTTGAGCTGATTTAGACTTGCGTGACAAGTCTTTTGTGCCAAAGGAGGGGATCACTGTCCGACACACTTAAGCAAGTGAGTTCATTTTCTGATAGTGTGGACAAGTCTATGACATAGATAATATTCATTCTTTTTCCCTGCAAAACAATCTTGTCAGTAAGCAGGTTAATCACAAAACATTTTGTGGAAGTGAAAGCAACTAGGTTACCTCTGTCACACAATTGTGACACACTGATCAGACTATATTTTAAGCCATCTATCAAGTACACATGTTCAATGGAACGTGTGTCATCCTTACCTACCTTACCAACCCCGATAATTTCACCTTTCTTTCCATTTCCAAAGGAGACATTTCCTCCTTTGAGGTTTTCAAGTGAAAGGAACTGTTCCTTGTTCCCTGTCATATGTTTTGAGCAGCCACTATCCAAGTACCAAATTTGGCTGCTTCCTCTCACTTGAACCTACAAAAAGAAATCAGGGGATAGTCTTAAGAACCCAAACTAGTTTGGGTCCTTTTCTATGAGAGAAAGGGTGAATTAAGCTTTTTCCGGCCCAATTTGGTAACCAATTTTTTCTTTTAACAAAACTCTCATTTCTTCGACTGGCCTGCTCTTTTGCAGTACACCCAATTTTGTAGTGACCAGTCTTACCACAATGGGTGCAAATTTTGTTCTCAGGGAGAGTGAGATAGTTGCTTTAGGGATACTACTTGGGCAATGTACTCCCAAAGCCAATTCCTCTCCGGTTGCTACTATGATTTTCTTGAAGCCATGTCAAGGCATCAGAGGATTTATTCCATTTACAAGTTCGATCTAATTCATGTTTGACTTTACCAAGTTCTTCTTTAAGAGTCCTTATCTGTTCATCCTTAGTATACATCTTATCTTTTAGTTTTCCCACATTTTCTTCTAACATGATATAAGAATGATCAACAACCTCTTTACTAGTTCCTAGCTTTAATTTAAAATTTTTAGATTTTAGCTCTAGAATCTTAGTTTCAAGTGGATGAACCTGGTTCATCAAGACAGTGTTTTTCTTTTCAGATTCACTTACTTTGATTTTCAGGTTCATGCATTTTTCTTTTAGCATTGACACTCTTTAGAGAGTTGATCTTTCTCTTTGGTTGTTTCTTCGGAATCTTCCATGAAATCAAGTAGCAACTCAGAGAGTTTTTCTTTAGATATGAACTTTATTTTGTTTTTGAGATGGGATATACTTACCTTTGGTTCTTTATATGATTCCTCATCAGATTCTCCAATTTCCATGAGCGCATGTTCTTCATTCTCACCGTCTTCTGATTCTTCATCTGAACTTTCCCCCCAAGCAGCAACCATAGCTTTTCTTGTGGTTTTTTTGGGTTGGACCAGTTCCTTCTTCCTGTTCCTTCTTTCAAACCTCTCCTTTTTCCATTCCACTTCCCACTGAGGACAGTTCTTGATATGGTGATCAGTCTTTCCACACTTGTAGCATCCCTCGTTGGTTGGCCTTTCTGGAGCTTTGCTTTGTTGTAGTTTCCACCTCTAGAGATGCCCTTATTCCTTATGAGAAAGATTCTGAATTATTTGGTAATCATAGCCATCTCATCTTCCTCCAGATCTGCTCCCTCAGTAATTCTCATTGCTAGGCTCCTTTCCTTCTTTGAAGCATCCATTTGCATTATCTGCCTTCTAAGTTCATAGGCAGTGAGGTTTCCAATTAGCTCGTCCAATCTAAGGGTTGCCATATTTTTGGATTCCTAGATAGCAGTGATTTTACTTTCCCAGGAAACTGGTAAGACCCTTGTCAGGATCTTCTCTACCCTGTCCTCTTCAAGAATGACTCTACCAAGAGACTTAAGTTCATTGGTCAGAGTTGTGAACCTTGTGTACATTTCTTGAATTGTCTCTCCTTCTTTCATAGTAAAGTTTTCATACTGAGAGTATAGTAGAGTACCTCTTGATCTTTTCACTTGAGGTGTTCCTTCGTGACCTACTTGTAAGGTATCCCAGATTTCTTTGGCAGTGGTGCAGCTTTGAATCCTACTATACTCGTCTGGACCTAGTCCACAAACTAGCCACTTTTTGGCCTTAGCGTTTTTCTCCCATTTCTTCATATCCTCAGTAGTGCAGTCAGCTCTAGTTTTTGGTACATCTTCTCCTTCAGCAGTCTTCTTCATGGTGGCTAGAAGACCATCAATGACTATGTCCCCAAGTTCATAGTCTTATCTAATTAGGTGATCTTTTATCCCGTTCTTCCACCAGGAGTAATACTGGCCATTAAAGAGTGGTGGCCTTGCAGTTGATTGACCCTCCCAGTTTCCAGGTGGTGCACTCATTTTGATCTTTTCCAAGGTGTTAGCCTTTTCAAGGATAACTCGCTCTGATACCAATTGATGTTTTATACGTCAATACCACACAAGAAGGGGGAAGGGGGGGGGGTGATTTGTATGGTGTCCAATTTTCGAGTGCTATCATTTTATAGAAGAACTTGGTTCTTCTTGGTGTTCCAACTTATACAGTTTGCAGAAAAGTAATTGTAAAATCTAAAGAACACATCAATTTTTACGTGGAAAAACACCTGGCTCAATGTGAAAAAACCACGACCTACTTCTCAGTAGGATTTTTCCAAACTCTTCACCATGTCAACGAGCCAAAAAACAATTACAAAATAAACTCTTTTGTAAACCTAAGGACTAACTCTAATTCCTTTGTGGCAAACTAGCCTCTAGCTATTTGTGACAAACTTAAAGTTACCTCTAACTTGAACAGTGTGTACCTATTACAATTGCTTCTTGATAAAGATGAAAGATACAATATGTAATCACCTACTACAAACAACTAGACTTAAAAGACAACAGATGGAACTGGTTCTTCTAGCTAGTTCAAGTAGCTTTTGTGTCGCACAAGGATTCTGCTTGCCAAATTGCTTTGGTAATTTTGCTTTCAGTTCTTGTTTCACTTCTGTGTTTGTGCGTTATTTTTTCAGCAGGAATGCTTCAACATTTTATAGAATCAGTAGTTGAGACATTGTCGTTTAGTTCTAATACAACTCTTCCTTGGTGGAAGAGTTTGAGTTTATCTCAACTTCCTTGATCTCGATTCTGTCCTACCTGAAATCNTGATGGATCTGGTTCAACTGAGTTGGCATTTGTCAATCTTCAAAACCATGCAGTGCCTTGATTCAACATTTATTTTATCATTTACCCTACCTTTTATATAATAAATTTATCCTGTATCATAAATTTTTCTTTATAATATTACAAATTTATTCTTCATATTGCTGGTGCATGATATCATGAAACAACGGCAAACGATACAATCTATCCAAATATTGTATTCATCAAACGATACAATATAATACAATACAATACGATACGATACATTATGAAACGATATGTAACAACCATCCAAACAAGCTATAAAAGTAATAGGATTACAAGTCTAATATATGCTCGAAAATTAATTACACTAATAGAATTCCTAAAGATAATCATGTAGGATTCCTAACGTATAGTATTATGTCCTAATACTAATAGGATTACAAGGCTAATGTCTAAAATTCTGATTATGTCCTTTTATTGTGAGTTATTATGCTTAATATTAAAAGGTTATTTTTGTAATCGAACATTTATTCATGCTTTTATAATAATATAGATAAGGATGATTATCCCTAGGGGTGGAAACTGGGTTGTTTGAGTTGTATTTGGGCTGGTCAAGATGGGCTGACTCATTAAATGGGCCATTGCACAACCCTACCCAAAGTTCACTTGGGTTAAGATCAGATAGGTTGGGTGAAGATCGGCTAAAAATGGGTTGTAACCCAACCCGCCCACATTGACCAAAATCTTTGTAACATTCTCAACTTTTAAACAAACATATGTATTCACATATATAACAACAAATTTTATTTTTATTTTTCATAAGTATCATTCTAGAATGGTTTATGATGATGAATTTTGTTTTTTTACCCATGTGCTTCTTGTCTTATGTTTTGGAATAAATGTCAATTCATTCCTAATGATATCTTTACTCAATTTAGATTTAGAACTTTATTTGATATTTGTTTATCTTATAATACTAACAAAGATCAAAATAATAAAATTAGAATTTCCTACCCACCCCCAACCCCACCCTACCCTACCCTCGAATTTCCCAGCCCACCCTAAATAGAAATATTATTTAGAGTGTTTTCTTTTCATGTTGTAGACTAAGTATTTTCTTTTTCATTTAACAAACTGGATATTTTCTTTTTTATGATGTACAAAAAGTATTTTTTTTCATTTCAACAAAATGAGTACTTTATTTACATGACGTAGAAAATGTAATTTCTTTTATTTTAAAAAAATAAGTACTTTCTTTTCATGATGTAGAAAAAGTATTTTCTTTTTAACATAATGAATACTTTATTTTCATGTTGTAGAAAAATTATTTTCTTATATTTCAGCAAAAAAGAGCACTTTCTTTTCATGATGCAGAAAAGGTATTTTCTTTTATTTTAATAAAATGAGTACTTTCTTTTCATTTTGTAGAAAGAGTACTTTTGTTTTGTTTCAACAAGAAAACGAGTATTTTCTTTTTAGTTATGAAGCTCAAATTTCAACGTTATTATGAAAAAGTATAACAACACATGAGTTCATTTGGATTTTTGTGATTTTTAAAAGAATAATTAAATTCTTAAAGAAAATAAAGAGATAAAAATGTTGGGTATTTGGAAAGGGGGG
>ML406485.1:0-10308 GCA_005239525.1 Nicotiana knightiana
ATACAGTAATACCTTGTCTCCTTGTTTGAAATCCCGGTCCACTATATTTTTATCATGAATTTTGTTCATTCGTTCCTTATACAACATAGTGCTTTCAAATGCCTGGCTTCTGAATTCTTCAAATTCTGTGATCCGATTTTCTTCAGCAGTATCGAAATCGAGATTCAGCTGCTTCACTGCCCACCAGGCTCGGTGTTCTAGTTCGACGGGCAGGTGACATGCCTTACCAAATACCAACTTGTATGGAGACATACCAATTGGTGTTTTAAATGATGTTCTGTAGGCCCAGAGGGAATCATCTAGTTTCTTCGCCCAATCAGTTCTTGTGGCGTTAACAGTTTTGGTTAGCACACTCTTTATTTCCCGGTTTGATACTTCAACCTGCCCGCTAGTTTGGGGATGATATAGAGTTGCTACCTTGTGACTTACGTTATATTTAGCTAGCAACTTTTCAAAAACACGATTGCAGCGTGCCTCCATCACTTATAATGGCCCTTGGTGTCCCAAAGCGGGTGAATATGTTCTTCTTTAAGAACCCCACCACCACTTTTGCATAATTGGTGGGGAATGCTGCCACTTTTACCCATTTTGACATGTAATCAACAACAATAAGTATGTACTTATTGCCGTAAGAGCTTACAAAAGGACCCATGAAATCTATCCCCCAAACATCGAACACTTCTACCTCTTGTATTGGATTCATTGGCATTTCATGACGACGAGATATGTTCCCCGTCCTTTGGCATTCATTGCAGCCTTTCACCCATTGTTGGGCATCTCTGAACACAGCGAGCCAATAAAATCTGGCCTCCAACACCTTAGCTACTGTTCGGACTCCTCCGAAATGTCCTCCATACGGTGCTGCGTGACAAGCCTGCAAAATAGCACATTGTTCTATCTCGGGGACGCACCTCCGGATCATGTTATCTATGCAAATTTTAAACAAATAAGGTTCATCCCAATAGTAGGTACGGCTATCACGGTAAAATATTTTCTTTTGTACAGAGGAGAGATCATAAGGATCAATGCCGCATGCCAGGTAATTAGCAACGTCTGCATACCATGGCACCTCTATCACATTTTTGGCCAGCAGCTGTTCATCTGGAAAGGTTTCCAGAATATTCTCAGCTTCAGGTGACTGTTTAGCACCTTCGAGGCGTGATAAATGGTCAGCGACTTGGTTCTCCGTTCCCTTACGGTCACGAATTTCCAAGTCAAATTCTTGCAAAGCAGCACCCAACGAATTGGGCGTGGCTTAGATTCTCTTTTCTCAACCAAGTATCTAATGGCTGCGTGATCAGTGTACACGATCACTTTTGACCCGATCAGGTAGGACCTGAATTTGTCAAATGCAAATACTACAGCCAACATTTCTTTTTCTGTTACCGTGTAATTCAGCTGAGCTCCACTCAATGTCCTACTTGCGTAGTAAATTGGGTGCATTACCTTATCTTTTCGCTGGCCCAACACGGCTCCTACAACATAGTCACTTGCGTCACACATGAGTTCAAATGGTTGCTCCCAGTCGGGGGCAACTATAATCGGTGCAGTGACTAGCTGCTTCTTTAGCTTCTCAAACGCTACCCTGCAATCATCAGAAAACACAAATGGGTTATCTTTTTCTAATAACTTACAGAGAGGGTTGGCGATTTTTGAGAAGTCCTGGATGAATCGGCGGTAGAATCCGGCATGGCCCAAGAAACTCCTAATTGCTTTGACTGACGTGGGTGGAGGGAGTTTTTCAATCACTTCGACTTTGGCTTTATCCACTTGAATACTTTTACTTGAGACCAAATGTCCGAAGACAATTCCTTCTTGTACCATGAAGTGGCACTTCTCCCAATTCAGCACTAGGTTTGTTTCAATACACCTTTTTAGGACACGGTTCAAATTTTCTAGGCATTCATCAAACGAATTTCCCACCACTGAGAAATCGTCCATGAAGACCTCCATAATATCCTCCACCATGTCTGTGAAAATGGCCATCATGCACCGTTGGAATGTGGCAGGTGCATTGCAGAGGCCAAATGGCATTCTTCTGAAAGCAAATATCCTATATGGGCATGTGAAAGAGGTCTTTTCTCTATCCTATGGGGCAGTAAAAATCTGGTTGTACCCTGAATACCCGTCAAGGAAACAGAAGTGAGATTTTCCTGCTAACCGGTCGAGCATCTGATCAATGAAGGGAAGTGGGAAATGGTCTTTGCGGGTGGCAAGGTTTAGCTTTCTATAATCCATGCATATTCTCCAACCCGTAACAGTTCTAGTGGATATCAGCTCGTTTTTATCATTTCTTACGACTGTCATACCCCCCTTCTTTGGTACACACTGTACTGGGCTAACCCAGCTGCTGTTGGAGATCGGGGAAATGATTCCCGCATCTAACCACTTTATCACTTCTTTCTTTACCACTTCCTTCATATTTGGGTTTAACCGCCTTTGGTGTTCCCAAGACGGTTTGTTTTTTAGCTTCTAGGGTCTATTTCTTAGTTCAAGATCCCTCTTACTAACTGATAAACAAGGCGGATTCTATCATAAGTCGTTCCCGCCAAGAAAAAAAGTGCAGCACCAATAAATCCATGTGCTCCTCTTCTAAGAGAATTTTATGCATGCAATAAGCTGGGTTGATCCCTTTGATGTCTGCCATCTTCCAGCCGATGGCAGTCTTGCATTCAGAAAGTACCTGTAATAGCTGTTGTTCCTGCACATCTAACAACCCAGATGATATAATAACTGGTAATGTAGAGTTAGGTCCAAGAAATGCATACCTGAGGTGCGCTGGTAAAGGCTTCAGCTCTAATTTGGGTGGTACTTCAACTGAGGGCTTGGCTGGTGGGTTCTCTCTCTTTTCCAAGTGTAATGGTTCAATTTCAAGAACCCGCGACCATGTCCCTTTTCCTTCCAATGCTAATACCCATTCTGCTAATTCCTCACCGTTCATATCATCTAAGTTCATCAAACATGCAGCCAAAGGATGCCCAACAGTTAAGGCTGCATCATCTTCTTCCAGTATCACGTTCACGGCATCAATAAGAGAGCAATTAGCGAACTCACTTGGTCGCCTCATAGACTTCTGCACGTTGAATGTGATTTCTTCATTATTGAGCCTCATCTTAAGCTCACCAGTCTCACAATCGATGAGTGCTCTGCCTGTGGCCAAAAATGGCCTTCCCAAGATTATGGGAATTTCCTCATCTACTCGGCAGTCTAGGATCACAAAGTCAGCAGGGAATACAAATTTCCCCACTTGCACTAACACATCGTCTAGAATACCTGACGGTCTCTTTACCGTCCTATCAGCAAGTTGCAGCAGCATGGAAGTAGGCCTGGCTCTACCAATCCCCAGTCTTTTGTATATAGCCAGTGGTATCAGATTAATGCTGGCTCCCAGGTCACATAGGGCTTTGGCGAAAGAGAAGTTCCAATAGTACAAGGAATTGTAAAACTCCCTGGGTCAGCCAACTTTTTCGCAATAGGACGTGTCACCACTGCACTACAAGTCTGAGTAAGAGTGACAATGGCCAGGTCTTGGAAGTCAAATTGTATGGACATTAAGTCCTTCATCATTTTAGCATAGCCAGGCATTTCCTTCAATGCATCTATCAATTGAATATTTACCTGTATCTGTTTTAGCATGTCCAAGAATTTCTTATACTGCTCATCCTTCTGATATTTTGCTAGCCTTTGGGAGAATGGAGCTGGTGCTCTTTTATTTTCTGTTATCTATTCTTTTTCCTTTTCCACTACCACCTCAGTTGCTGGCTTCAAGATTTCCTCAAGTTCTTTCTTAGCTTCGCCTTGCTTATTAACTTCTCTTTCAGCTGGTTGCACTGTGCCTGTGTTCAATGGGGTTGAGTCATCAATTTCATTAGGTACCTGTACCAATGTGTTTGTCTGCCTACTTTCATGCCTCCTTTCTTGTTCTAGGTCCAGGTCTCTGCCATTGCAGAGGGTCACTGCCATTAACTGTTTTGGGCCCCGGTCCCTTAGATTCACCTGAGTATCAGCAGGTAAAGTTCCGTGAGGATGATTATTAACTGCATTTGAAATCTACCCCAGCTGTACTTCAATATTTTTAATAGCTGCATCATGTGCATCTACTCTCTCACTGATTTTGGTATTTGACCCAATCACCTGCTGCATCATAGCTTCCAACCGTGAAAACCCATCTTCTTGCCTTCCCCCTTGTTGATGCTGAGGAGGGTAGTATGATTGTTGTTGATTTTGATGGTTATAACCGTACGGTCTCTGATATGGTGCTGCATTGCCTTGTGGTCTCATGGCACCCATATTTCCACTATTTTGCTGTTGGTGAGGTGGCCTATATGGTTGAACTTGTTGACCCCAGTTCTGCCCCCTTTGTCTCTGACGTTCATAATTTGTTACATAATTCATATTTTCTGGATGAGGAGGGTTATCACATTCTGCATTCCAGTGGTTACCAAGTGGTTGATTAATGCATGTTGTGCATAAGCCCCCATTGGTTGTGTCTACGATGTGTACTTGCTGTTTTTGTCCTGATTCCTCCACCTTCTTAGTAAGTATACTCATTTGTGTTATCAAGGTGACCACATTCTCTGCAATGGTATTAGATGGATCAAATGGCATTGAATGAACTACAGGAGTAATAGGTGCATTCCTTTTTGTCCTTCCTGAATTTTGTGCCATTTTATCAAGTAAGATTTGACTCTCTCTCCACGTTTTGCTCAGAAATGCTCCACCAGCTGAAGCATCAACATTAGCTTTCACAGTATCAGCCAAACCCATGTAGAAACGCTGCCCCAACATTTGCTCAGGAATGCCATGATGTGGACAGATAACCAACATACCCTTAAATCGCTCCCATATCTCTTGCAATGTTTCAACTGGTTTCTGTCTAAAGCTCAAGATTTCATCAATTTGTTGAGCAGTCTTGTTGGGTGGGTGAAACTTGTTCACGAACTGTTTGACTAACTCCTCCCATGTGGTAATGGAATTGATGGGGAGTGAGTTAAGCCAAGTTTGGGCAGCACTAGTCACTGAGAATGGAAACAACAAGAGTTTTATTGCCTCATGAGTAACGTTAGGCTGTCTATGTGTTTTGCAGATTGACAGGAATTTTTTCAAGTGTTGTTAGGTGTCTTCAATGTATGACCCTGAGAATAGTCCTTTGTTCTGCAATAGGTGCAACATATTATTTGGTATCTGAAAGGACTCGGCATGTATCTGAGGAGCCAGTACTGCCGTGGTCAAATTCTCAGCTGTGGGTTGTGCCCAGTCATATAAAGGAGCCTCTGCCCCTATTTGAGCGACTGGGTCTACCACATCATCCCCATGATTGTTCCGGTTATGTGCATCTTCCATGTCGGTTTCAATTTGTTCAATTTGTGGTTGATGTTTGCTTTTCCGGTTGGTCCGGTTTTTGGCCCTGAAAACTTTCTCGGGGTCTGATAAGGCTTCAATTACTTCATCGGTCCTCGATGAGTTTCTAGACATGCACCTGCAACACGTTAGCAAACGTTAAACTTTCAATGTGAAAACGAAAATTTGAAGACAATTGACTATATTTCAGAATTTTGTATTTCTTCCAACTCAATTGATAATACCGTTAATTCCCCGGCAACGGCGCCAAAATTTGATCACGCTCAACTATGTCTAATAAAAGACTAAGCGGGCGTTGCAAATATAATCCGGGGTATTATGCCCAGAGTCGATCCCACAGGGAATTTACGTATCAATCAAGTCTTTAGAATACACAACTTTTACTCAATCAATTCTCTCAAGACTTTTTAATATAAATTGGTGATGTTTTACTAATTCTACTGACAATAATAATAACTAGCAATTACTAACAATGTGTTGTAAATAATGATGATAAAGGTCTAAGGTTATGGTTTCCCTCGTTGCTGAACTTACTTCTCGGATACTTCTTATAGTTTGATTAGTTGTCTCTATCAAACATGAACACTCTATCTACCATAAATCTCTCTCAAGTAATTATGATAATTTACTATACACACTCTTTCAAGTTACGCTAGTGAGATTGCATTACGGTTCACTTTAGATTGCACCCGAGGTATCGTTATCTCCAATCCAACCTCTAAACCCTCGGTTATGACTTTCGTCTATACTCTGGGAGTGGTGTTGTTCAAACAATTATCTAAATATGCACTCTCTCTCAAGTAGATACATACTAATTAGGCATAGCTAATTGATGGCCATTCAATTAGCTACAATAAGAACGTAATTTAACAAATAGAGATGAATAATCAACCAAACTATATTAATATCACCACAAGTTAGTCCCCCAACGGGTTCCACCAAAACCCTAGATTAATAAAGTTAGCTACTCATATTCATAAATATCAAATATAAATAACTTGCATAATTGAATTACAGAGTAATGAACTAAGGAGATAAAAATCAATGTTTTTGCTTTGCTGAGTAGTAATCCACAGGTTTTTCTTCACTTTGATGGTTCCTCCTACCGAATCCTTCGAATCCTTCTGATCCCTATAAAGTTGTGTTTTAGGGGTCTATTTATATGTTTAGGACAAACCCTAAATGTGTAGGAGACTTCTATTCCAACCGGGAAACACTTAAACTCGTCAAAACTCGGAATTGACCGAAACAGGGGCCTGGCTAACGCCAGGCTAAGGCCGGCGTTTGGGCTCTAATGTCTGGCTAACGCCAGGATAAGGCTGGCGTTTGGACTCTAACGCCTGGCTAACGCTAGGCAGAGTCAGGCGTTTGGGCTCTGGCGCGCGACTATAGCCCGGTGCACTCCTCCTCGCCTATTGAGCGTATTTTTGATGTATTTGCATCCATTTAGCTCGGTTTGCATCTCCAATTTACCTACACATGAAATAGACTCTATTATGCGCATAAAAAGTGTATTTTTATCATTAACGCACATAAAATGTAGGGCATATAACATGTTAAACCATGAATTCTAGCCTCGCATCAATGATGTTTCTTATTCCCCTATTCATGAGGGTGTTGATCTTGCTCCTGATGACGTCCCTTTGGCTGCTGTCTTTCCTGCTTCTTTGAGAGAAGCTATTTTGTCTGTTCCTTTGGCTATTTCATCTTCTGCTGTTGCTTTGCCCGTAACTTCTTCAACTCTTCAACTCTCTGTGCCTGCTACTTTTCCCGTGGATTCTCTAGCTCCTCAACCTTCCGTGCCTGTTGTTGTTCTATCTCTGCCTGCTTCCATGCCATCCGTTAAGGAAGTAGGTTCTTTTAGCAGAGAGATGCGGCATGTGGTAATAGAGGTTCCACCTGAGGGGAATATTTTCAAGAAAACGGGTGATCCCGAAGTGTGGCTCAAGCCTTTGATAGGTCCCTCTAAGAAAGCAAAGCTAGCCTGCCACGGTGCTCTTACATGGGCCAATGAGGTCGTGCATACTTCTTTGAAGGTATGATGAAAGTTATCCTCTTTCACTCTCATATATGAAATTTACCATATCTGACTGGTTTATTTCTTGTAGATTAACCTTAGAGGCATGGAGATTATGAAGAGGATTTCAAACACGGACCAAGAGACAAGAGATTTGCAGGCCGATGTTGATAATTAGAGAGAACAATATGATAGCCTAAGGATTGACATGGATGCTTTAGAAGAGGAAAAGAGTACCTAGAAGCGGCAGATGAGACTTATGGCAGCAGAACTGACAGTGGAGAGGGCTTCTTGTAGTCAGGATGATAAAGATAAGAATGTTCTGGAGTCTTCGTTCGTGGAGCAGCTGTCCCGTGCCTCAGAGGAGGTTAGAAACTTGAAGAACTTGTTGGGGCAGAAGGAGGAATACTCAGGCGAGCTCATGCAATCACTCACTCGTACTCAAGAAGACCTTCGTAGGGCTTTAGACAAAGCTCAAATTTTAGAGGAGTCGATTTTTCAATTAAGGGCCGCCCATGAAGCTGCGGAAGCGGAGAAGGACGGATTGAGAGCTGAGCTTCAAGTATGGGCAAAGGATTATGAAGATTTGGAAGAGGTGGCTGCTGTCGATGTGAGCTGGGCGTATATGAATTCTCGCCTTGACACATTGATGGAAATGAGTCAAGAGGGTTTTGACCTTAGTGCTGAAATAGACAAAACTAAGGAAGCCATGGAGAAGGCCCAACAAGGTCATAACCTCTCTTCACCTGATGATGAGATTCCAGCCGCTCAGGCCTCTTCATCCCTAGTTGCTCCCGCTTCTTCTGCCACTGAAGTCAACCCCTCTCTTGAAAAGATTTAGTTGGTTTATCCCTTTTTTTTCTTTTTCTTTGTATCAATTGGTGGTTACCCCCAGTCCCATCGGGGTAACTTTGGATTTCCTTAAAGTTCCCAAATGACAACTTAGGGGCACCACAATGTATAAAAAAATTTTGTACGACTAAGTATAAGTTAATACTTAGTTTTAGTCGTTTTAATATATAAATGTTAGTTAGACTTTTGTTGAGTTTCTTTTTCACTCTTTAAGTCTTTTTCATGCTTCATTTTTTGAGGTTTTAGTTTTACCTTAGAGTTTTGCATTGGGAATGCTTTAGACTACTCGTACCTTTTTTGTAATAGGCACGGTGTCATATCAAATGTGTGCCTTTTTGTAATAGGCATAGTTTTTGGAAGAGGGCCCTTTATAATTGGCATGAAGAAGACGTCTCAACTTCATGATAATGCAATAGAGTGATAGGAATTTTACACATGTTTAAGAATGTTTCCAAGGAAAGTTTTTTGTTTGAACTTCCATGACATTTTACATGTGTTTGATTATCGTCTAAAACTCATGCTTGCAACTGTTTTTGTTTAACAGATTTGATATACTCTTGTATTTCGTAACTGTTTTTCATAGGTAACAGTTTTTCGATATTAATACAAGGAAACAACTGTTTTTTATTAGTAACAGTTTTTGTAAAGATTGGGATTTTTACCCGCAACTATTTTGGAAACATTTTTCTAATAAGTGCGAGGGAAACGTTTTCTTATTCGTAACTATTTTTATTTGATAACAGTTACTTGAACATATACAAGGATTTAGATCTTTTCATCCATAACTGTTTTATTTGAACAATTTTTTGAATGAGTGCATTGATGATGATGTTTTACCCCTAACTGTTTTTGTTACAACAACTTTGAATAAGTATAAGATGTACATTTCTTTCTCGTGACTAATATTTTTCCTTTCAGCCTGAATATGTTCGAAGGTTTTTGCTTTTTGCATTAGGCTTTGTATTTGGATGGCTCTTTTGATTTCTTTCGATTCTGCTCGTGTCACTTGTCTCGTTGGGTAGATGGGTCTTCAGGCTCGAGCTTTTGACTTTCTGATAGTCTTCTTTGCTTCGTCTTAGCCTTCCATACTGTATAGTCCCCCAAGTGTTTGAGCTTTGAAGAATGAAATCTCGAGCACTTGATTATTCCTTCCTTGTGGTCCTTTTCCTGAAAAGGAAAAACATTTCGGACTCGAAGGTATATAGTTTTTTAGATGATGACTGCTTAACCCTTTTAAAACGTCCATCAAAAAGTGTAACCCCAGACTAGGAATTGTGTTATTTCCTCGCGTCTTTGCAGGTCTAATATCATCATCTGGTGATAGGTTAACTTCGTGCCTATCATCTAAAAAAGTTAGTAAAATTTTTAAATGTTCAAAATAAAATCGAACGTGTGATACCTGACGGCGGTATTCTTTTCTTTTAGAAGTAATACTTCTTTAGATGGATGTCGTTCTAGCTTGTTGGTAGAACTCTGCCGTCCATAGCTTCCAACTCATAGGCGCCTTTCCCAGCTATGCCTCGGATTTTGTAAGGTCCTTCCCAGTTTGGATTTAGCTTTCCTGCACCTGCTTCTTTCGTTGATTGAAAAACTTTTTTGAGGACGAATTCCCTAATCTTAAAGTACCTGAGATGAGCTTTACGGTTGTAATAACACTCTATGATTTGTTTTTGAGCCGCCATCCGTACCAATGCTGCTTCTCTCCGTGGTTCGAGTAGGTCTAGGTTGGTTCTTAATTCGTCGTCAGTTTCACCCTCCATGGCTGTTGAGAACCTTATGCTTGGTTCGCCAATCTCCACAGGTATTAAGGCTTCTGAGCCATAAACACGTGCGAACGAAGTTTCTCCCGTGGCTATCTTTGAAGTTGTTATGTATGCCCATAGTACCGTTGGTAACTCATCAAGCCAGTTTCCTTTAGCTTTATCTAGCTGCTTCTTTAGATTGTTGATGATGACCTTATTCGTTGACTCAGCTTGACCATTAGCCACGGGGTGGTACGGCGTTGAAGTGATCCGCTTGATTTGCCAACTTTCGAAGAATTCTGTGATTTGCGAGCCTATGAATTGTGGGCCATTATC